>JAOWBJ010172912.1:0-11628 GCA_028566335.1 Monarda citriodora | reverse complement strand
AGTATCCGATCAGAGAACGGGGTAAGGATCCGCCCGTACCTGTCAAACCCATCAAGGTCGAACTCGAGTTCGTCCTCGGATGGAGTCTCCGCTCGATCATGCCTCGTAGCACGGCGAGTGTAGCCTCGATTATCTCTAAAACGATCCTGATCCCTTCGGTAGGAACGTGGCCTATCTTCCTTACTTAAGATCTTCAAGCTAGGTTCAGGATTCTTCTTAGGATGGGATGAAGCCGCACCTTCTATATTGCGGTTCCGAGGACGAGGCCCCTCCTTCTGCAGTGAAGGTTTCTGTCCTCGCTTCATGTACTCGTCGAACTTGTCACGGTTCTCCTCAAGGAAACCCTTGACGGCCTCGTAAAAGTCTTGGGCTAAGAACTGTTGAGAGTCCTTTTTAGCCTCGCCTTTCTGTGAGGGAGACCCTTCGCTATACTCACCGTCAGGATCTTCAATGAAGTAATCATAGTCAGGGGTCGGATCCCTCACAGGCTGCTCTTCCGGGTTCTTCTCCGGTTGCTCATCATGCTGGGGGTCAGGCTGCTTCTCCGGCTGCTTCTCGACCTTCTTTTCACACGGTTGGGTGGAAGCTACAGGATCGCCTTGCCCGGCGGCGGTGGTCTTGGATCTCGTAGGTCTCACCATCGTATCTCTTCAAAATTCAAGAATGGCTACACAAGAATTTCGTTCCCACAGACGGCGCAAGTGATGGATTCTGATTTTTGGAGAGTAGTATGATGTGCAAGAATGTGAAGAGAACACAAGAGTTTACGTGGTTCGATTCTTTAGAGCAGGATCTACGTCCACGGGGGAACAGAGAAACTTGTATATTACTTTTAGAGTACAAGAGAACGTCTGTTTCAATCTATACTACCCCCTATTTTTAGGTATATGGTTCTACATATTCATGAAGTCTAATCCTCTCACACTACTTATTCCTATCTCCTAATCCGCCGAGTCCGGAGCTTTCGATAGGCTTCATCCGCCGAACTTAATATTATCCTTGGCGATTTGTTGTGATCCCTGCGGATTTGGTGGAATCTCCGCGATTTGTTGTTATCTTCCGAGTAATCCTATCCCTGCTCGGATTCGCTTAAGCCCGTGAGAGTAGGCCAGAGTAGCTGGACCGAGGCTTTGGTTCATGGGTCGAGGTTAAGGGTGACGGGCCGAGCCTCTCTTGATTGGGCCAAAACTCTTGGGCCGAGTCTGATGGGCCACGTTATTGGGCCGAGGCCAAGGTTGTCAGGCCGTACCCTATCAATGCCCAAAATAGAATTAAGAAAAAAAAAAGAATAAATGTTCCGGTCGGGAATCAAATCGGGTTTGTACCTTACATCACTTTTTATTTAAGAGGATACGGGGGTATTTTGGACATTTCTCTTATTACGAAATATTAACATTTTGTATTATTAGAGATTGATAATTATTATATAGTAGTATAGATAGTAATACTTGTTCTCGGAAGACATTCAAATTTGAAAAAAAAAAATTAAAGAAATAAATTCCAAATTTGAGATTATTAAACGGACAACCTCTTGTAGTCTTGTTTATTGATAGAAAAAATTGGGCCTCAATTCATTTATTTTATTTTTTAAATGGGTCTCCACTCAATTTTAATAGTATTATGGTTGATGGCCCAGATCTGGAGTTGACGTAATTTGTCCTGAGGCTGATTTGGGCTCTACAGTAAACAGGCTTAATCGCAACGTATTGATTTTATTATTATTATTTTTTTTATCTATCTATACTGCGATATAATAATTATCTCACCTCTTATAAATAGAAATGTTAACAATTTATCACATGAGAAATGTCCAAAATACGCTCGCTTTTTACCAAAAATGGAAAGTGATGTACATTATAGACGCGTGTTCGATTCCTAACTGGTGCATTTTTTCTTTTTCTTTTTTAATTCTACTTTTGGGCCTACTCTCACTCTCAGACCCAATAGCTATTATTTAAACTCACGTCTAATTTTTATTTTTTAATTTGCTTAATAAATTCATTCACATTCCAACACAAACACAATTTATATTTAATTCTTTCCGCGGCAACGCGCGGGCAATACGCTAGTTATTATCTATACTACTATATAATAATTATCCACCTCCTATAAATAAAAATGTTAACATTTTGTCATATGAGAAATGTCCAAAATACCCCCGCTTTTTTTATCGAGAATGGAAAGTGATGCACATTACATACTCGGATTCGATTCCTGACTGGTGCATTTATTTTTGGGTTAAAGCACTAAAAAACACAAACTTTTTCAGAACTTCTATTTTTTTCCTGACTTTTCGAAATAAATTCTAAATAAACGACCTTTTTAAAGATTCTATTTTTTCTCCGAAATTTAAAATTGCAGAATCTGAATGCGACGTGGATCCCGGAAATTAATACGTGGCTTCCGGCGAGAGGATAAAAGCGAAACGTCGTCACCTAGGCATGGAACAAAAATCGATTGGGGCTAAAATTGGGGTTTATTATTTCTGGTCTTCTTCCTCAATCAAGCCCTCCAGCCCCGATTCTAGCCCCAAATCCGACGGAGATGTCCTCTTCCGCGAGTGCCGATCCCGACGTCCATGTGCAATAAAAATCGATTGGGGCTAAAATTGGGGTTTATTATTTCTGGTCTTCTTCCTCAATCAAGCCCCTCCAGCCCCAATTCCAGCCCCGAATCCGACGGAGATGTCCTCTTCCGCGAGTGCCGATCCCGACGTCCATGTGCAGGCGGCTTTAGTTCGATACCGTCCCAAACAATGCAGCCCAAATTACTACAGTCCCAAACAATGCAGTTTGATGCAGTCCAAATGACCCCCAATATTGCCCAAATTCGCCCAACCCAAACATCAATCAAACTCATCAAACAATACCATTCAAATCGCAGTAAAAAATCGCAAAATATTCGACTCAAATGTATATGAAAAATTCGCAAGAAAAAATCACAAGAAAAATTCGCAAGACTCAAATGCATATGAACCCATCTCCAAGATTCAAATCGAACCCTAACTGTGTAACGTGAGCGGGAGATTGAACAATCTGCCTTGGAGTGTCATACCAAAAACGGCGTCGTTTCCCCTCTTATTCACAACGACGTCGTTACATTCTCAACCTAAACAATGTCGTTTTGACCAGGTTAGCTTATTAAAAAAAATGACACGTATGAAAAGGTTTTATTGCCACATAGGATCGAATTTCACCGGAGATATAATTCGGGGAAAAATTGATCGCCGTTAAAAGGTCGTGTATTTAGAAGTTATTTCGAAATGTCAGGGAAAAATAGAAGTTCCGAAAAGATTTGTGTTTTTTAGTGCTTTAACCTTTTTTTTCTTTTATAATTCTACTTTTAGGCCTACACTAACAGACCCAATAGCTCTTTTTTAATTTGCTTAATAAATTCATTCACATTCCAATACAAACATAATTTATATTTAATTTTTCCCGACGCAACGCGCGGGCAACACGCTAGTACTACTATATAATAATTATCAACCCCTTATAAATAGAAATGTTAACATTTCGTAATGTCAAAAATACCTCCGTTTTTTACCAAAAATGGAAAGTGATGCGCAGTACAGACCTGGGTTCGATTCCCGGCGGGTGCAGTTATTCCTTTTCTTTTTAATTTTATTTCTGAGCTTATTCTCACTATCAGGTCCAATAGCTATTGTTTTAACCAATATCTAATTTTTATTTTTATTTTTTTTAATAAATTCCTTTATATTCGAATACATATACAATTTATGTTTAATTCTTTCCGTCATAATGCGCGAGTACTACGCTAGTAAATTCAAGAAATTGTTGTGTTACTATCCATGCACAATTTTTTTACACTAATAGTACTTTTTCGTGACGTTCACCATTTCTTGACTTTTTTTTGTGATACAGACCTCACATATATTTTATAGTTAACACTTTAACACTTCATGTAATTTAAGACTTTACCACTATTAAAAGCATTAAATAGACATAGAATTATAACACTTTAATACATAATTTATTAAATATCACCCAAACGCATTAAGGCTCGTTTGGTTCGAAACTAAGAATAAATCGAGACAGGATAAATAGGGACAACCCGTTTATTATTCACCCGAGATAATTTCTAATCCGAGGGCTAGGATCAGAAAAACCCAAAAAAAAACTGTGATTTTTCGCGGGCCGACAGTTTTTGTCCGGGTGCGACCGGGCTTTAATCCCGGCAATCAAACGCGAGACAAAGGGTGATAAGTCGGATATCCCGGGATATGCCCCCTTTGTCCCAACAACCAAACCCCCCTTAAACACTACAAAAAAATGCCGGATTACCGACGAAAAATCCGTCGGTAATCACCAAGAATCCGTCGGTAATGTAAATACTGATGGAATTACTGACGGAACATTTCCGTCGATAAATTGGCCGTCGGTGATCAGATTGCAGTAAACTTTTGTTCCGTCGATTTTATTAATTTTATTAAAAAATTAAATTTTTTGTTTTTATTTTTAGATTTTATTTTTTGAATTTTTATTTTTTTGCATTCAATTAGTAATGAAGGAGGACCATTTATATTCAAGCAAGTTGCTTCATAAGTATCCGATGTGGGACAAAAATGCACCGGATTACCAACGAATTTTCCACCGGTAATTACGTACGGAATTTCCGTCGGTAATTTTCCCTTTCCGTCGGTAATTACCGGTGGACCACTTTCCTTCGGTGATTACCCATAGAAAATCCGTCGGTAATGTATTTCCAACGGTAATCCGTTAGTATTTCGCTAGAAAATTTAAAATGTCGACCCGTATTTTTACCGACGAAAATTTCGTTGATAATCACCGACGAAACACATTCCGTCGGTGATTACGACGGTATTCCGGTAATTTTTGTAGTGAAATTCAATGTTCAATATTTTAGTCCAAAAATTCATTGACAGAGGGAGTATATAACTGCCCCAACGCTTCTAGGATAAATATCTGATATCTTCCTGCCAAAAAGTCTCAAATTTGATTATTCATAGCGTCACCTTTATGTTATTTAATAATTGGTATTTTAAAATCACGAATCTTATAATTATGTCAATTTTAATTACACAATTTAATAATAAATTAACGTACCATATATTGTTCTAGTCAAATTTTGAAAAAAAAAATTATAAAAATACTAAATTAAAGGAAAATGATCCATGGACTTAATGTCAAGGTGGACATAATGCCCTTATAAAATGAATTTTAAAATTCGATTTTTTTTTGGTTTCCGGTTTTCTTAAATCATATGTAGATGATTATGCCTTTAATCATCTATACTACTATATTATAAGAATAGACCCCCAAAATAAAAAATATTTTATAATGTTCAAAATACTCTTATTTTTCCTAAAAATAGATATGCACAACACAGACCGGGTTCGATTCTTGACTGATACATTTATTTTTTTAATTCTACTTTTGGACCCACTCCCACTCTCGAGCCCAATAACTATTATTTAAATTAACATCTAATTATTATTTTTAATTTTTTTAATAAATTAATTCGCATTCCAACACAAACACAATTTATATTTAATTCTTCCCAGCGCAACGCGCGGGCAATACGCTAGTATTATGAAAATAAATCAACATACGATTTATGATAGGGTGTGGCCCAATCACCTATGCCTCAGCCCAACCTCATAGGCCATGAGCCTCGGCCCATGGTCTCTGGCCCGAACAAAGGCTGGGCCCAGCAGCCCACAGCCTCGGCCCAATCTCAAGGCCCAGAGCCTCAGCCTAAGTTCTCCGGCCCACTCTCAAGGGCTCGGTCCGAACAAGACTCCAAGCAGGGATAGGATTACTCGGAAGATTACAACAAATCCAAGAGATCCTATCAAATCTGGGAGATCACAACAGACTTCAAGGGATAACCCCGAACCCGGCAGACGAGGCTTATCCAAATCTCCGAACCCGGCGGACGAGGCTAGTCCATATTAGTGTTATGATGGGATTAGACTCCTTGAATATGTAAAACTCTATACCTATAAATAGGGGTAGCTTAGATTGAAATATATGTTCTCTTGTACTCTCATAATACTATACACACTTTTCTTCTCCTCCCGTGGACGTAGATCCAAACCCAAGGATCGAACCATGTAAATTCCTATGTTCTCTTTTACATTCTTGCACGTTCTCTTAAATTCTCAAAACCAGAATCTATCATTGACGTCGTCTGTGGGAAACTTTTTCTTGTGTTAACGATTCTTAAGCTTTGAGAAAAGTAACGATGGCAAGACCCACAAGATCCAAGACCACTGCAACCGGAAAAGCAGCCCGACAAGCAGCCGGAAAGAAATCCGGAGAAACAACCAATGAGGGATCCGACTCCCAAAGACTACATGGAGTACTTTGTTCACGATGCTAGTGACGAGTATAGCGAGGGGTCTCCTTCACAGAAAAACGAGGCTGGGAAAGATCCTCATCAATTCCTAGCCTAGAATTTTGACGAGGCTATCAAGGGTTTCCATTAGGAAAGCCGTGATAAGCTTGTTGAATACATGAACCGAGGAAAGAACCCCCGACAACAACACAAGGAGGGGCCTCGTTCTTGGAACTGCAATATAGAAGGTGCTGCTTCGTCTCATCCGAAGAAGATTCCCGAACCTAGTTTAAAGGTCCTAAGTAGGGAAGATAGGCCACACTCTCATTGGAGGGATCGGGATTACCATGGGGATAAGCGAGACCATGCTCGCCATCCTCTGAAGCATCATCGTTCAGACACCCTATCCGACGACGAACTGGAGTTCGCCATGGATGGGTTCGATAGGTACAGACGGATTCTTACGCTGTTCTCTGAATGGATACTTAATACGCCTCTCCCAGAGAAGTATCAAGCACCGAACATCCAGCCGTACGATGGAATAAGAAAACCTCAAGATTTCTTATCCCAATATAAGTACGCCTCGATCAACAACAACTTGACTGGCACCCACATGTGCAAGCTATTCCCAGAGTTCTTGATCGGAAACGCTAGGAGGTGGTTTGACAGTCTACCATCCCGTAGCATCAAGTCATACCGAGACTTGATGAAGGCCTTCTATAGGAGGTTTTTCCAGAAAGCCGAATCCAGGGTCACTTTGGCCCATCTCTTTACTATCTGACAAAGACGGAACGAGCCTATTAGCGATTTCATGACTCGCTTCGTCCAGGAAAGTTTGAAGGTTGAAGATATCAACGATCTTCTGCTCATCTCCGCTTTCCAGAACAGCATCCTACCTGGAGCTTTATACAAGAAAATAATGTGGGCCGAGCCGAGGACAACCTCAGAGTTATGGAATATTGCGGATCGGTTAGCGCAAGCCGACGACGCTGACATTAGAAAGCGCGAGGCCGAGAAAGGCGAGCCGTCAGACAAGAAGAAGGCTGAAGACCGAGGAAGGGGGAACCGCGACGACCGAGAACAAAATCGACGAAGCGCCCTTGATCGCATTTAACGAGGTCCTTTGGAATCAAGGCTCGGTCCTCGTGTGGACAATGCCCCCAGACCGAGTCAAGGTCAACAGTACAGCCCCCTTACTAAGTCTCGTGCTGAGATTTTCGTTTTTTGCAACATTTTCGGGAAGTGAAGCGCCGCATTTAATATCCCTGACACGGCCTGCGCATCGTCGCCTCGATACCTAAGTGACCTCGTCCTTAAGGGTACGAGGACAGATACCTAGGCATATGTATCTCCATAAAAGTTACACATGTAACCATAATTGTTTCTTTCATATTACCTCGTCCTCGTACGGAGGGGGTAATTATTTATTCTATTTTACCTCGTCCTCGTAAGGAGGGGTAATTATTTCTTTTATTTTACCTCGTCCTCGTAAGGAGGGGGTAATTATTCATTTCATGTTACATCGTCCTCGTAAGTAGGGGGTAATTATTCCTTTCATGTTACCTCGTCCTCGTAAGGAGGGGGTATTTATTTCTTTCATATTACCCCGTCCCCGTAAGGAGGGGGTAATTATTTCTTTCATTTTACCTCGTCCTTGTAAGGAGTGGGTAATTATTTCTTTCGTGTTACCTCGTCCTCGTAAGGAGGGGGTAATTATTCCTTTCATTTTACCTCGTCCTAGTCAGGAGGGGGTAATTATTCCTTCCATTTTACCTCGTCATCGCAAGGAAGGAGTAATTTTTCAACACTATCCTCATACCCAACCCCTGCTTGGTGGGGGGAGGGGGGCTCTGATAGGGTATGACCCAATCACCTATGCCTCGGCCCAACCTCATGACCCATGAGCTTCGACCCATGATCTTCGGCCCGAACAATGGCTCGGCCCAGCAGCATCAGCCTCGGCCCAATCTTAAGGCCCAGAGCCTCGGCCCAGGATCTCCGACCCATTCTCAAAGGCTTAGTCTGTACAAGACTCCAAGCAGGGATATAATTACTCGGAAGATTATACCAAATCTAAGAGATCCCACCAAATCCAGGAGATCGCAACAAACTTCAAGGGATAACCCCGAACCCGGCGGACGAGGCTGATCCAAGTTAGTGTTATGATAGGATTAGACCCCTTGAATATGTAAAACCATATACCTATAAATAGGGGTAGCATAGATTGAAAGATAGACTCTCTTGTACTCTCATAATACTATACACACTTTTATTCTCTTCCCGTGGACGTAGATCCAAACCCAAATCTAACCATGTAATTCATGTGTTCTCTTTTACATTTTTGCACGTTCTCTTAAATTCTCAAAATCGGAATTTATCATGTTTCATGTTATTTGTTCACATTTCTTTTTCGGTACATTTTATTATATTTATCCGTTTTGCAAATCGAGTAAAGAATATTTAACCACAATTAACTATCTCGACTCAAAATTTATTACAACCATATATCATCACCTTTCTTGATTCTTATACCGAATCAAACTTAAACAAATAACATGGGACGAAGGTAGTATACACACTTCTTTCTTTTCGTTTTGTTTTCGAGGGATCACTACTTTATCGACCTACAAAAAATTATTCCGTGATCATTAAAGGGAAAATTGATCCAACATTATTTTCCAAGTATTCTCCAAATATATCCATTTTCCTCATAAAACTCTAGAGTGAATCACGTTAAAGCAGAATTTAGGTCCAAAATGAGTTAATATGGATTCTTTAAAAAAAATGAGAATATAGGTCTGAGATAAGGGACATGATGTTGGGGTTATAATAAAATAATTATGTAAATTTATTGGGGTAAAAGTATGAGATTTCAAAAAAAAAAGTAAATGGTGTGCTTTAAAGTTGTCTGCTGCATAGTTTGTAACCTATTCATATGTTGTCTGTCCATTTTGGTCATTACACTATCAATTAATTATTTTTCATTATTTCATGTTTGGTTTGATTATTCATTATCATTACTAGTAGTTGGGACAATTCTATTCGTTACTTTGTTACCCTTATAAATTTAAGGAGAAGCTAAAATATTTATAAGTTACTCATTACATTGTTGAATCAAACAATTCAAATCCAAAATAAAACAAACTTCCAAAGTCTAAATTGTTGAAAGGTTATGATAAAATAACATTTAAATTCAAATAAAACCAATATGAAATTAATCAATATTTACAAGGGTGTATTGGATTGAGATTTTATAGGATTTTTTTTGGATTTTAAAAGTTTAGGTGTATTCAATTAGGATTTTTAAAAGTATTTAAAAATCTTGACGTATTCAATTTGGATTCTTAAAAGCCTTTCAAAATTTGAATTTTTAAAAGTCTTTAAAAATCTTGAGGTATTCAAAAGTTCATGAATTTTAAAACTATATAGATTTTCATTGATTCTCTTCTAAAATAGTAAGAGATTCTTTAAAATCTATCACCGCGTGATTTCAAGAGTCTACCTTCATTTGTCGCGTCCGCTCATTTCTCTCTTCTCATGGCTAGATTTCAAGAGTCTACATTCATTTCTCGCGTCTCTCATTTCTCTCTTCTCAACCTGATTTTTCTCTGCCTCTCTTCTGAATCTCTGCAATGATTTTTTTACTGCTCATTTCTCTCTTCTCAGTCTGATTTTTCTCTGCCTCTCTCCTGAATCTCTGCAATGATTTTTTTACGGCCGGCATCACCACGCTGCTGTTTTGGGCAGCTTTACTCTCATCCTTGTTCTTCAATGAAAATATTTTGATTAAAAATTTTGCAAAGAAGGATGATAAAAAAAAATCTAGGGATTTCCAAACAACTTTCGAAAAGATTTTTAAAATTTGCATTTTCATTGCCATAGAAGGAGTAGAGAGACTTTTCATAGTTCGAGTGCCGGACACTTCTATGGAAATTCATGTATATTAATAACAAAAAAATTATAAAAGTCTATGAGAATCCATATAAATCAATTTAAAAGTCTATCAAAGTAAGTCAATCAAACTCTACGTAGAATCTATAGATTTTTTAAATCCACATACTTTTAAAAGTCCAAGAAAATCTTAAAAAATCTCAATCCAATACACCCTCTTAAAGTCCATCTCCAATGTACAATGACATCAATAACAAGACAGTTCAAAAGCATCTATACCCACGCAACAATTTAGAATCAAATATAGACTAAATCGGGTTAAACCACGAAATACATAATCAAAAGTATCGGCCGCCTAATCTACTCAATTTATATGTATTCATTGCGGCAAACAACCGACGAGCGCCTAGGAGGCAGCCTAGACCGATTTTTACGACACTAGTTAGTTGATTTGGGGTATTGATAACGAAACATATTTGTGAGAACAAGGACCGGAAATATTATGAAAATGCCATATTTCCATTTCAAGTATACAAATTGGCTACTCTACCAAATACATTGAACTTATGTGCGACTCCATAACTAGCTTATTTTTTGCATTGAACTTATGAAACAACATAATACATTTGTCAATAACCAAATACATATTATCAGTACATATTATTTCCCATCGATTGGATTCTATACACATTGAGTGCTGCAATTATGCTACATCATTTTATATACAAAGAATGAAAATTTAATTAGCTCAACACAAATAAGTAGAGTATAAAAATGTTTCAGTGGCCTAATGCCAACATGGATGATATCAAAAATCTGTTGGAAAGAGGTTCTGAGTTCGATTTTCATAGCTAATTTTTAGTGTGTTGTAAATAGTGATATTATTATTTGGCACGACCCGACTTGTGGGTTCGATCAATTAATTTTTTTTTAAAAAAAAAACTTATGCAATTTATCAGAACACGTGGAAAGCATGAAATTTTGGGGTTTGGTTTCATCAAAGTCTAATAGATTTTGATATTCAAAGGAATAAAATAACACTCACATGCGAAATGTTAGTGATGGAGTACGGTCCAGCACCGTCCTCGCCCGGCTAAATAGACCGACTTGAGGAAAACCGATGCTGACCCTATTGACCCTTCCGCCACATCTTAGCTCGGTAGTTCTTCGGCTAGAACGAGGCACACAAGAAAGTTCGGTATCGAAGGCGCACCTCGGACGACGAGGTAAGCCACTCCCCTTAGCCGAGGTGGCTAATTACCGAGGTCGGATACGTGCTCCACAGAAGTACAGTCAGTGTACTCGACGCTTCCAGTACACCAGGCTCCTTTTGTACAGTAGCTGTACATCCGTATGGAACAGCTGGACTAAACCCAGTCAACGCTGTTCACCCTTAATTAAGGCTATCCATACATG
>JAOWBJ010172803.1:0-11632 GCA_028566335.1 Monarda citriodora | reverse complement strand
ATCTTCCCCTCGAGAATACCATATGTCCCTGCCTTAAACCCGTTATCGCTCTTCCATCCGGTAGCAACGAGAGACTTAACAGCAGATATCAAAGCTTCTTCCTCTGGCTTGCTCCATGATCGGTGGGGAACCTTTTTCTTACCTTTAATCGAAATTAATGAATCATTAAGCATGGTGAACATAATAAATAAATCAATCATAATTCTGATCACGGTACAACTAAGGAGATAGCTTCCGCAAATAACGACTTGTACGTGTAGCAAATGCAGTAAGGTTGAAATAAGGCTACGCGATACCTTTCCTAATCGAAGAAAATATTGTACAATACGACCGGGCTGTAATAATCGCGTATCTACGTAAAGTGAGGACGAAGCAGATGCGTGATCGAGTCATACCTGCCTTCTTCGATGCCATGGTCGTATTTAGGAAGAACGAAAGAAGACGTCGAGCAACTTTGCAGGAGGGAGGAGGGAGGAGGAGTAATATACAATGTGGCGCCAAAATGTAAAATTGGTAGTAGAATTCCCGCCACTATGAGAGGTAGATTAGGCTAGGAAATATGTTGGAGGTAAATGCGTGTAAATAATAGGATGAATGAGGGTATATCTGTAAAAGGACATCAAACACATACCTTAAACAAGTGTACCAAACACTTGTTAACCTTATCCCAGTTTAACTTTTAATTTGAACACCGGTGTACCAAACACCGGTGTTGCTGGGCCCACTTGTTTTCAAAACTACCCTACACCCACTTAAATAGTAACAATTTGTTGAAATAAGCCCCTTGCCCTATTAATCAACAAAGGGCTACCAAACATGCCCTAAGAGTGAAATTCAAAAGAAAAAGACAAATAAACAAGATGGACGATTTGCAAATATAACCGGGCATTCTCTCGCACAGACCGAGCGGCTAACACTAGAAAATAAAATTAAAAGGGGCTCTGACATCTATTATTAGGAGGGAGCCGGCATTCATTTGGACTGGAGAGGAATTCTTTCACAATTAATTTTGGACGCATGGCCCAAGAGGAAAAGGGGCTGACTTTCACCATCTCCCATATTTTAATTAACCACATAACACAACCCCAAATGAATTGACGCCACACACGCACAGCTTTCGGAAGAAAGAAGACAGCCGCCGACAACATCAGCCGCACGTCCTCCCATCAATTCTTCAGCCTCCAATTCACGCACTCGTTTTCCACCGATTGTAATCTGTATCATTGTTATTTATGTTTTTTATTGAACTCTTTAGTTATTTTTCTATGGATTTTCTTAAGAACATGAGTAGCTAATTTCCGCATTGTAGAATTCTTGGAGAAGATGCATTGAGTTTTATGTTTTTATTCAATTAAATATTGTGTTGCCTTGCTCTTGTAATTGTTTGAATTATTCTTGTGCTTTTTAACTTCAATTGCTTGATCACCAATTGGGGAGTGTTAGGGTTTATTAGAGTAGTCGGAGATGAAATAATAAACTTAGAATTTGGAATAATTCACACCTTAATTCAATATAACTCGGGAGAGTTGAGGTTTTGAGTGAAGTTAAAATCTAATTGAGCTATAGGGAGTTAGGTGTAGATAATTAGAAAGGGACTTCAATTGTCCACACTTAATCTACGGAATTCTCACCTCGGGAGGGTGTTTAATCTATTTCTGTGATAACTCAATAATTCTAGAGACACTAAAAGGTAGCACAAGTTTAATTGGATAAAGACTTGAATCGTGCATCGGACCCTTGAATTCTACATTCTTTTCATATACGTTTTTTTTACCACTTGCTTATTTGTCTACTTGCTTTTATTTATTTAGTTATATTTATTTTATGTTCTAAGTAGTTTAGTTCAAAAGCCCAATTTCGTTGTCTAGATAATAGTTGAAGTTTGTTTGCGGTAATCGAGTTAACATATTTACTCATTGTGGATACGATACTCTTACTTACTGTTTTGCTGCGATAACCCCGTACACTTGTGGATATTAATTGCTTTAAAATAAGTCGAGTCAGAAGCTATGTGTAACGACCCTAGACCTAATTTATGGAAAATTGAGTCCGGAAGGTCGCTACGGTAAACAAAGGAGAGTGCGATAGCGGAAACCTTAATATTAAGCGGAAATTGGACATCGAGCAGGAAGGAAATATCCGCTCGAACTTAGATAATAGCATTTAAACTTCGCTTGGAAATCATTTCTCTATACGAGCGATTTTCGGAAAGATTGCTTGAAATACTCTTGAGTAAGTAGCTTGGAATATCGCTTTAAAAGTCAATTCTTGAGTTAAGCGGATTTGGGTAAAAGACCGCTTGAAAATACATGGAGCAAATTTTTATAAAATATCGCTTGAGGTTCATCGCTCAGTTTGAGCGGATATAAGTAAGACGCTTGCCTGAAACAAGGGGTTTTAGGAAGGAACATGGAGATAACCCTTGGAATTTAATTTTCTTCAATTGAATTACAAGCCTTTCTTATAGCAATATAAGTAATCCTTGACTTTCTTATACGGTGAAAACTAAGAAAAAGGTGAAGGAATTCTAGATCTTTCTAGCTGCTTTCCGTGCTCGTTTCTTTGAAGAAGAAGTTATTTAAAAAGGAAATCATAAAACTTTTGGTTTAGCCTTCATTCAAACATTTTGACACAGTAACTCGGGGAAAATTTGAAAACATAAAATGATTTTAAGTTTTTCTCCCTGTTAGACAAGATATTAACGTTTGCAGAAATGATTTAGGGATTTTCTCCAACATATCAAACGAGACGGGGTGAAGATTTTACCTTGAACTCGGGACAACTCTCAACAGTGGTTCCTTCCTTCCTCTGGTCTCTCTCTCTCTCTCTAAAGTTTTGAGTAAAGTTTGAAAAATGGCAGCAAAGGATAAATCCCAAAGGTGGGGGTATTTATAGGGGTGTGGTGTTCCTTTTTCCAAAATTTATAAAAATAAGTTTTTAAAGTAAGGAAAATCGGTATGGCCTTTGCAGAAAAGGACGCATAGTACTAGCCAATAGGGTGGT
Organism: Monarda citriodora; assembly: GCA_028566335.1. Lineage (NCBI taxonomy): Eukaryota > Viridiplantae > Streptophyta > Magnoliopsida > Lamiales > Lamiaceae > Monarda > Monarda citriodora. The sequence goes on along the minus strand of JAOWBJ010172803.1, from coordinate 8,629 downwards.
GGCGTGTTGCAGAAAAAGTAGAGTTGACTGACACACAATTAATGCACCTAGCACACTCTTAAAGATTGCTCGCTGACTTCCACTCTTAAGCGGAAACGCTTGGGTGATCCTTCTCGAGTGAAAATGATTGAGCGAATGACACTTCTCTCTCAAAATCCGCTCTCAGTTCTCTCTAGCTAAGCTCGCTTGCTAAACTCTCTTGCATAAGATTCGCTTGCTAAATACTCGCTTTCATAAGATCGCTTGCGATCTTAATTTGAGCGAATTCGCTTGGGGTGATTTCTCGCTCAGCTCGAGCGGAGCTCGGCATAAGTGAACTCTCTGCTCCGAACCTGGAGCGATTTCTGAATCCGCTCTGATCTATCCGGAGCGGACTCACTAGGCTTTAAACCCTTTTCAACATACAACCCTTAGCGACGATTATCAAGCGACAAGCGGAAGAAATCCGCTTTAACACATTATACTAAGCGGGAAAATACAAACGCAAATATCATAAAACATAACCCTCATTAACCTCTCGCATAAATCATCGAAGTGAAAGCTGATCATCATCATAAAAGAACCTATATTTTATAAATAACAATTTTAAAACTCGGGCTATTACACTATGTATAGATTTTTTTTTCCTCGAAACGCCCCTAAGGGCGGGGGGTTAGGCAGACCCCCAACCCGTAGATATCAACTATAAAATGATCAGTCTTGTACACAAGCTGCGCCTAAAAGTGACACAGCCCGAACAGAACAAGGAAAAACCATGAGACCGAACCCACATACCGGGTCGTGTCCACCTATCAAAACTCGAACCAGACAAACTATATCAACTCCCCTATTACCGAATGAACCTATAGCACATCCGGCTAACACAAGGGGACCTGACCAGACCCACAAACTAGGCCGTGTCAGGAAGAACAAAAACCAAATAACATAGTACATAACTACCCCGAAAAGGCTGAAAGTACCTACGGCACACCCAGCAAAACACAGAGCATCTGACCAAACCCACAAACCGGGCCGTATCAGAGAAAAACACGTATGGATCAAACCCAGAGTGGGGAGAGATGGTGCAGTATGCAGACCCATCCCCCAATCCATAGCAACAACACAATCACGGTGCAAACAAAGCCCAAAGTGGGGAGAGATGGTGCATTGCGCAACACATCCCCATGTTTGCACTCAAACAAGAACATGGAATATAAAATCGACCGGCTCACCAGAGAGCAAACAACAAATGTGTACAAGAATAACCATCTCACAGGAAGGGGCTGGGACAGTCGGTGCAGTGTGCAGCTCAACCATCCCGATATCTGAATCTCTAGTTTTGGTAACCCAACTGGTCCATCCGAGCAAGAAAAAGGGCGCGAATAGGCGCCGTAACAACATCGAAGACCTCCAGAGCAGGGGTCTGAGCCCCCCTGCCGGATAAATAGTCAGCGATATGGTTCTCCTCACGGAAGATGTGGGAAAACCGGGTCTCCAGCGGTCGGAGCAGGACTCAAATACGCGCCATGGAGTGGCACATATCTGCAGCCCCAAGGTACCCCGAAGAAATAACAACAAGAACAACAGCAGAGTCTAGCTCGATCTAGATCCGAGAGGCGAAATCCGCAGCCAGAGTCAAACCCTGAAGAAGAGCAAGGAGCTCCGCTTCAAAGCTCGAACTGGTTGTGGGGGAGTACAGAAGGCAGCTAGAATGCCGCCATCTGGACCGCGGATAACGCCTCTGCCACCCGCTAAGGCCGGGGAAACCCCGTCCTCAGAAGGCGTGTAAGACCCGTCTGTGTTGAGCTTGACCCATCCAACGTTGGGCGAACGCCACGATACTAAGGTCGATCGCAGGACCCGAGGAGGCGGAAGAGTCGGCGGCATGAAATCCACCGTAGGAGAACACCCACGCCAATGCTTGGAAGCAAGCTTCCCAGCCATGACGAGGATACGCAACTGAGGAATCACCTGCCATATCACGTGAGAAGCTCGGAAAGGAATGCCACGATGTTTGCAGCTATTCCTTTCCGTCCACAGAAACCATGGGATAAAACATGTCACAAAGAAACTAATATGGGAGGTGGGGACCTTGTGAAAGGTCCGCCACCAGTGACCTAATCTAAGTGCAATGGACGTGCTCGTGTGTATAGGTGTGTGCAAAGAAGGAATCCAACCTGCAAAATACCCATACTTCATTCACCGTCGGACTCAGGATAAAAAGATGCTAGACAGACTCAACAGAAGGAGATGACTGACAACAAAGACATCTAGATACAATAGAGACACGAAGAAAGGACTGTACCTTTTCATCGACGGGAATCCGGTCACGGAGAAGCCGCCAGTGTGTAATTTTTTTTTTTTTTAAATTGGCCGAACCTACAATTCAAGCCGTGCCAAATAATAATACCAATAATACCACTATTAACCACACGCCACATGTGTGCGGTGAGAATCGAACACAGGACCTCTCACTAAGAGATCCTTGATATCACTATCTGTTGCCACTAGGCTACAAGGCTCAGATCACTATGTATAGAATTAGCCTAAAAAGATTGGTATTTTAGGGGTAGGGTTTTCAAATTATTAAAAATGATTTGGGCTGATGCAAAAATTGATATTGGTTAGGTGTTGGTTTAAGTGGATCGACTAGATTCTTGATTGGAAAAAATAATGACCGAGTTAGAAGCCCATAATTTTCAATGATTAAAAACTTATTATTATTTTTTTTCCAAATAAGAAACTGTCTTACTTTTGGTGGAACATTCAAAAAAGAATACGCTACACTTTTGTCCGAAGTCCGAACTGAAGAAATACTATTTATTTATTTATTTTACTATAACAATATCTTGCCGATGAAGCCCAAATCAAGTGGCAAGCTTTTTTTTAAAAAAAAAATTGACCGAACCCACAAGTCGGGGCATGCCAAATAATAATATCACTATTAACCACACGCGCGGTGGGAATCGAACTCAAGATCTCTCACTTGATATCACCACCTGTTGCCATTAGGCCATAAGGCTCGGATAAATCAAGTGGCAAGCTAAGGCACCATAAGTCACTTCTTTGCATGTCTTGAATTCAAAGCCCACCAATTGTGAGTAGGCAGTTCGATTTATACGAGTTCGTTAGGTTTGTATAATAGTTTAATTGATAGTGTTATAACATTGTTTTTAATTAGTTCATGCTAAAGTATGATATGACTATTGAATTGTAATATGTCTGAATTATGATATGACTATTTAAAATTAAAAAAAGAAGAAGTACCCCAATATTATGTATATCCGATTAGAATGTATATCATTTAATTTAGCTTTATTAATTAAAAATAATTATCATGGTTGCTAAATTTGAAACTATGGTATATATGACTTTGTAACCACCCCGAACCCGCTAAGGAGAGCCGAGCTCGGAGTGTGCTACGGTTTGTTTAAGTGAGTGTGGAAGACGTGGTGTGTGAAGACGAAGTGAAATAAGTACTTAAGAAAACCGAACTGAATTGAGAACTCACGTGCCGGACTGGCCCAAATGCAATTACTGAACGAAACCACTTAATATATATAAGGAAATTCTTGAGTTCGTACAACCAAAATAACTTGTTCAAAACATCATAGTTTTAAGCAGTGGGGTGGTGACAATTCATTCTTACATTACATTTTGTTCCAAAATACACAAAAGACTACAAGACCGAACTGATTCGACAAAGGACTTCGGATGCATGTGTGAAGACATGCACCACCAAGATCATCTCTTCGGTCTTCAGCAAAAGTCACTCCGTCACTTCGACCTCGTACCGCCCTGCTCAACCTGCACACAGAGAAAACGTGTACAGGGCTGAGTACTTTGAAGCACTCAGTGGACACATGCCCAAAATAATTTATACCAAGCCATAATACGAGGACCATAGGGGTTAGGAAAAACCTATGTCCTAATTTTTTTTTTAGTAAGTAACTGCAACTTTAACGTTTAGTAATCCTCCATACATGCCCTTAAAATAACCTGATCTAGGAAGGTTGGCCGACCTTCCTAGAACCTCGATCACTTACCTTGCGGTAAAGTGAACCCGAAGTGCACTAACCCGAGCAACACATGCTCGAGCCCGATCGTATCTCATGAAAATGGCACAAAGCCGACAGGTAGATATCATACATAAAAAACCTTTTAAATGGAATGGTAACTTTAAAGATTAACAGTTCGTAAAATAAGCAGTTCACCTCGGCCAGTTGTCGCCGAGTGTTTTAGTTTGAAAGCCCATCTCTTTCCTGCGCTGTGGACTTCGGCGAATAGCAGCCGAACTGATTTAGAATTCCTCCTTCGAACAACCTTAGGAAAATAACCATAAAATCATTCATAAGCTTAACTAAATGAAGGCCGGACTCATGCTTGAGTTTGGTAACTAACTCTAAAAGCCTGGGCTGAGGACGAACTGACTTAGGCTCTTCATGTATTTCAAGAAAAGTTCTAGCAGAATAGCCTATTTTGCAAGTTATCCTTTTTACTTATTCTGAGTATCCTGAGTATACACTAATAAAGTGACTCTAGCGAACTGTCTAGACCGAAATGAACTGTCTGTTCATGTGACCGAACTGAAACCTTTTTAGCTGACTTCGCAGTTCGGTCTGCGAACTACTTACACTTGGTGAATGACTCTTAAAACTAAAGTGATTTAGGTGTAAAGCCTCAGACACTCTTCTAGAAACGCTTATTGAAACTTAGCCATTTCCTTGCTAAGGACAGTAAACGGTGTATGAACGATCTTAGCAATTTATTACTACTATTCGTGCTCGGTACTACATCTAATAAACCCAAAGAAGAAGAATCATAACTTTAGTTCATCCTTTACTAGAACTGTTTAACTAAAAGACTCGGGGAAACTGAAACTTTAAAGTTTGGCAATGAGTTTGACCTAGCTTTAATTGTAACGACCCCAGACCCGATTTACGGAAAACCGAGCCCGGAAGGTCGCTACGGTGAACAAAGGAGGGTGCGATAGCGGAAACCCTAGGATTTAGCGGAAATCGGACTTTGAGCAAAAATGTAATATTCGCTCGAACTCAGATGATATCGTTAAACTTCGCTTGAAAACCATTTCCCTATACGAGCGATTTTCGGAAAGATCGCTTGGAATATTCTTGAGCGGGTCGCTTGGAAATATCATTTAAAAAGTCAATTTTCGAGTTGAGCGGATTTGGGAAAAAGACCTCTTGAAAATAATGGGAGCGGATTTCTTTAGAAAATCGCTTGAGGTTCGTCGCTCAGTTTGAGAGGATTTTAAGCAAGTTGCTTGCCATTTTTTTTGAAGCAAGGGATTTTATAAAGGTACTTGAAAATATCCATTGGCATATAATTTTCTTCAATTGAATTACATGCCTTTCTTATAGCAATGAAAATAACTATTAGCATAAGTGAAAATGACCGCTCAGATGTTTATAGCGGAAATAAAGATTTAGAGCGATTTTAGTAAAAACCATAAAAGATTCAAAGGATGTAAAGCAGTTGCTTCGCTCGAACTCACATGAATCATTCCAAAATAACACTTGTAAAATGAAGTACTCGTCACTTAAGAAAAATAGGGTTGAAATTCAAATAAAACGATAATTGTAGCGGAAGGGTGGTACATCTGTTTGTTCATTACAAAACCATAATAAAAAAGGAAGCGAGTTTGGACACAATAGAGGAATACTTGATTCAAGTATGAGGACTTTCACCACCAAGTTCTTCTTCAAAAAGAAAACCGTTTGCCCGCAAAAGCTCGCTCGTCACCGCTTCCACTCGACCATGACCTGCTCAACCTGCACACAAGGAAAACGTGCACAGAGCTGAGTACTTTAAAGCACTCAGTAGACACTTTGCCCGAAATCACTTCATTACCATCCATACATAAATAAGAGAATAGGGATTTTAGAAAGAGCCTAAGCTCGTAAAAACCTTCTTTACTATAGTACTTCGCCTTATCTGCCCTCAAATAACCCAATCTAGGGAGGTTGGCCGACCTCAACCTAGAACCTCGATCGCTTGCCTTAGCAAAGCGAACCTTAAGTGCACTACCTGTGCAACACATGCTCATGCCAATTGTATCTCCAAACCTTGGCACATAGCCGGCAGATAGGCATCATACATTAAACATTAAACTTTATGGTATGGTAAGCTCTTACAGAAAATATAACATAATCGCTTCAAAATAATTGGTTAAAAAATAATTGATTTCAAGTTCTAAAGATGCCAACTCTAGAACTCTACCAAGAACCAATAGAAACACATGAATTGAAGCACGCGTGAGACAAATTATCAAATTCGAATTCTAATTCAAAATTTTATAAATTGTTTGCAGTGTTAAACAAATACTTAAATACTACTAGGGCTAATTCTAATCCTACTAGAATTCGAATTACTAATTAAATAAAATAAATACTAACTATTGGACTAAATTAAGTAAAATAAAGTTTGAGCCCAAATAAGAACATAAATTAATCCAATTAAGAACTAATTACAGTTCCGAACTGATATCATCCAAAAAAAGCATTGGTTGGATCTCATCAGATTCTAAGTTTATGAGACATTTTTGGCGTACTCTTAGGGGAAAGTCATGTACTAAACTTTTATTTTCTACTGAATGTCATTCACAGACTGATAGTCAGACTAAAGTATTCAATAGGACGTTAGGCACTTTACTTTGTGCTATAGTTAAGAATAGTTTGAAGTTATGGAAATATTGCTTGCCTTTTGCTGAATTTGCTTATACCCGTGTTGTGCATTCTTCAACTAATATGTACCCATTTGAGTTTGTGTATGGTTTCAATTTGTCGAATCCAACGGATATTATTCCATTGCCCATTGATCACCTTTCAAGATTGCATGGTTCTTGTAGAGCAGATCATGTTCATGGGATGCATAAGAAGGTACAGCCCGTGCTAATACACATCGCAAACAAGTATTGTTCAAACCATGAGATAAAGTTTGGATTCACTTCAGCCCGCAGTGATTCCCGAACTTTAGGAAGTTGAAGCTGATGCTGCGTGGTGATGAACCGTTTAATGTGGCTTGTGTCAATCATAATACCTACCGCATTGATCTACCTGGTGAGTATAAGTGTTCTTCCACTTTTAATGTTTTTGACTTGTCTCAATTTCCTATAAATGATGTCGATGTTGAAGTGGACTTGAATTCAAGGATGAATTCTTTTCAGCAAGGGGGAATGATGAGACCGGGATGAGTACTGACGAGTTAAACCCGAAGTTGCAGTTGAGCGGTTCAGTGACGAGATTAAGAGCTAAGAAGCTTCAAGCATATATGCAAGTGATAATTCGAAGGAAGCTCGAGGTTGAAGCGAACGATTTTATATGCAGCTCAAAGATAATTAATTTATTAGCTATTTAAGATGATGGTTCCACCACAGAGAATTACACTTGAAGAACTAAAGAATTGAAGTTGAAGTTTCGGCCCTTTTACTATTAATTCAGGCTTTGAGTTTTTATTTATATTTTTAGTATTAATATTCAATTTTGGACCAATGTTTTAAACTTTAGCCTAGAATTCGAAATTACCATGCCCAAGCCCATAGCCTTGTAAATTTGGAATACTAGTATTTAAGTTATTTTCATAGCCTATTGTGGGGAGACTTGTTTGAATCAAAAGTCATTGATATTTCACTTGTCTCATACATAAAATTCGAGTTATTGGTAGAGTTTTTTGTTGGAAACTTTAAAATTGACATCAATTGATTCGTTCGTGATAACCAGTAGTATTCGGGTTAATCAAGCCATCAAAGATTTCTCCATAAACGTGTTTCGGGTTCTCGTCAATCCGGGGTTCGTTTTGGGGCAAGCTTCACAATTTGTTCTTGTTTCTTTTCATCACCATTATCTACACCATCATCCTAGCTACACTCCCTCGAAAATCCTATAACCATCCAAGGCCTGTTTCCAGCCAAACCAGCCCTCGAAAATTTATACAAACTCTAGTAGTCCGAAATGTGTTCATCGTGGTAATCCCAATTCCTTCGTGCATTTTATTTGAATTTTGAATATATTTTCCATGACTTCATAAGATAGTTTGTGTTAAAATTTTATCGAATCTAATTTGAGTAAGTTTATGTTCATGTTGGAATTAGGGTTTTACAATATTTGACTGATCTTATCTCTATTTCATTATTATAATAATTTCGTTAAATAAAATAACTTGTTATAAAGTAATCATAGGGAATACATTAAAAAATCCATCAAAGCAAATATGACGAATTCGATTAAAATCCAAATTTAAACTCAAATATATCAAAACTAACCACAATCAATTCTAAACTGCTATTATTAAACTCATGTTGACCACCTCTCAACTTGGATTCCACTCCAAGATTACTTGCAATTAACGTGAATGCCCTTCAAAATGCGTAACACATGATTCCACGTAATACTTCTATCTCACATTATTAGTCTCATTTTTTTGGGCACAATAGTCAAGAAAGTGGAATCCATAAAGTGTTAATTGTGTGTTTAATTGCGATAAGAAGTCGAAAAGTGATCGTAATTTGGGTTTAATTGTGATGAGAAATTCAGAAGTTATTGTAATTTAAGTTTAATTGTGATGAGATATTGAGAAGTGATTATAATTTTGCGTCATTTTTAAGTAATGAGATATATGAGATGTATAAAAA
>JAOWBJ010172694.1:0-11632 GCA_028566335.1 Monarda citriodora | reverse complement strand
GACTGCGTCCCTAGAATTAAGAAATTGATTAAGCGCTAAGAAATAAATTTATTAAGTTCCGAATAGATTTTCGGCCTATGAGGAATTTATTTTCCACCTTTATAAATGAAGGTTGTACGAAGGAAGAGCTTTCGTGAGGCTCGGTAGAGGAAATTCAATCGATAAGGTGGGCTTTCTAACTAAGACCCTGTATGGGCTATTTACGAAATAAAGCATGGTTTATTATTTTTGAAACCATTGTCATGCCGTGAAATGTTTTAGTTTTGTATGATGCCTATCCGTCGGCTTCGGCCAATCTATGAGAATCAACTTGGATAAGTGTACACGCAAGGGACGGATTCCTTCGGGTCAATGTTCGAGGTGTCTGTGGAAGGTGGCCACCTTCCCGGCTCGATTAAGACAAGGGCGGATATGGGAGAATACCAAAGAACTTAGCATGCGCATGCACTTTTAAGATCACAAAGGTTTTTATCGAACATAGATGCTTTTAAGAAAATCCTTATGTCCTTAACTATATGGCTTGACAATATAAATGTTTTGGGCATATGTTCACTGAGTGCTTTTGTACTCAGCCCTGTACGTTTTTTCCCTACGTGCAGATTGAGTGGTGCGGAAGTCATGATGACCGGCAGGCTTGTTTTTGTATCAAAGTCGAAGAATCTCTTGGTGGCATGTGTCTTCATACACATGTCCTTTGTTACGCTTTCGATCTTCGAACTTTATTGAAATTCGATGTTTTGTAACCCGTTGGGTACATTAAGAATCACATACTCGTTCCCCGTTCCAAGACACCTTATTATTATTAATTAAGAGTTATGGTTTCCTGCTTGGCTTTTCCCGAGAAGTTATGATTATTTATTTTAATTTCCCTTTCTTTCCCCTTGTCTTAATCCCCCTAGTAACGAGTCATCGTGCTTATTATCATTAGTTAAGTGCAGTCGTTACACCGATAGAGGGAGAAGTGAAGTCGAGTTCGATATAGGCGATAAAGTGTTCTTAAAAGTATCTCCGCTCAAGGGAGTGTTAAGGTTTGGTGTAAGAGGAAGTTGAAGCTCCGCTTCATAGGACCTTATAAGATTTTGGAAAGGATAGGCCTCGTTGCCTATATAGGTTGGCCTTGCCACCAAGCCTGAGTAGCGTGCATAACGTATTCCATGTGTCCCAGCTTCCCAAATATGTGTACGATCCGAAACACATAATTCTCCAAAAGGAAATCGAGCTCGCTCCCGACTTAAGCTATGAGAGTCGACCAGAATCAATTTTAGATCGCAAAGTGCAACAGCTTAGGAATAAGTCTATCATCTCTTTAAAGGTTTTGTGGAAGCACCAAGGCCAAGATGAGACCACATGGGAGCTTGAAGAGAGGATGCTAGAAAATTAACCCGAGTTGTTTGAGTAGATAAGCAAAATTTCGGGATAAAATTTCTTTTAAGGTTGGTAGGATATAATAGCCCGAGTTTTAAAGTCGCTATTAATAAAATAACGAGCTCTTTTAAGATGGTGATCAGGATTCACTTTGATGTTTTAAATAATAAGGTTACAAGAGAAAGATCGATAAGAGTTACGTTTATGTTATTTTTGTTTGTATTTTCCCGCTTGCTTTAATGTTCTAAAGTGACTTCCGCTTGTCGCTTGAAAGTTATCGTTAAGAGCTGAAGCGAAGTGTGTAACTCCGCTCGAGCTGAGCGAGAAGTCACTTCGAGCAAATTCGCTCAATCTGAGATAACCAGCGATCTTATGTAAGCGAGGATTTTAGCAAGCGAGTCATATGCAAGAGAGTTTAGCAAGCGAGCTTAGCAAGAGAATACTTAGACCGGGTTTTGAGAGAGAAGTGTCATCCGCTTGAGCATTTTCGCTCGAGAAAAATCACTCGAGCGTTTGCACTCAAGAGTGGAGGTCAGCGAGCAATCTTGAAGAATGTGCCGAGTGCATTAATTGTGTGTCAGTCAACTCTATTATTTCTGCAACACGCCATCACCCTATTGGCTAGTACTATACGTCCTTTTCTGCAAAAGCCATACCGATTTTCTTTATAAAAATATATTTTTATTAATTCTGGGAAAAGGTACACCACACCTCTATAAATTCCCGCACCCTCGGGATTCATTCCTTTTCTACCATTTTTCAAAATTCATCTAAAACTTCGAGAGAGGAGGAGAGACCGAGAGAAAAGAAGAAACCACTGTTTGAAAACTTATTCAAGGTTTTAAGGGTATTTGAAAGAAGAGAAGTGAGCTAGTAAGCGACCTTTCAAGCGATCAAATCCAAGCGACTTTTGAGGTTGGGCAGGTCATGGTCGAAGTGGAAGCGGTGATGAGCGGGTTTTTGTTGGGGGGAAATTTTTGAAGAAGAACTTGGTGGTGCAAGTCCTCACACTTGCATCTAGCGTTTTGTGTCCATACTATATTCCTTAAATCTTATGGCTTGTAATTGATAAACAGATGTACCACCCTTCTGCTGCTCACAGTGATTTATTTTTATCTATAACTCTGCTTGCGCATATTGACGAATGCTTTTACTGAGCATATGTTATTTTAATTACGCTTTCCGCTTCAAAAAATTCTAATCGTTTTTACCGAAATTGCTCAAGCTCTTGCCTTACACTTCAAAATTTCCGAGCGACTATGCTCGCTCTTGCCAAGGGTACCCTCGTTGCTATAAGAAAGGCATGTAATTCAATTGAGGAAAATTATATGCCAAGGATTACCTTCAAGCGATTTTCAAACTTCCCTTATTCATGAAACGTCAAGCGATTTTCAAACCACTCGAGATAAGAATTTTTTGTTTTGAGCGAACCGCTCCAATTTCTTTCAAGCGATCTTTACCTTCAATCCGCTCGAACCAGGCAACTACCTACAAAACGATATTTTAAGAAAATCCGCTTCAATATTTCAAGTGACTTTTCTCCAACGTGTGCGAGCTGAGCTACAATCTTTAAAGCGATATTCCGAATATTCCTCTCAAAGAAATTCTAAGCGATATTTTCTCGTATCAAGCGAATATTTCAAACTCGTGAGCCAAGTCCCATTTAATCTATGGTTTTCCGCTACTGCAATCTCAAATGTCCTATTGTAGTGACCTTCCGGATTCGGTTTTCCGTAAAGGGGTCTAGGGTCGTTACAGCAGTGGTATCAGAGCTTTTGGTACGCTCTGAAACCCAAGTGTCTTCTTCTTTGTTAAGTTGAGTCATTTTCACTAAGAATAAGATTAAGGTTCTTCAGCAAAAGCCCATCACCACGACCCGACCTGCTCAACACAGACTGAGGTACATTCTAAGAAAGGTTTTTATAGAGGATTCACCGCTCTGGGAATTGGTTGTTTGATTACCTTGCCTGTCAATGTGCTAGAAAATTGCTTGACGACGTGAAATACTCGTCTATGTAACTTATGTGAACTAATTACTCTATGTGGACCTTATGTGCTTAGGAAAAAATTGCTTGACTATGTGAAATTTGCTTGGCTATGTGCTCTACGTGAACTTATGTGACATATTCGGGTTTCCGAAATCGCTTGAGTAGAGTAGAATTTCAAAAGGGAAATGCTTGAACATTGGAATTTGCTCGAATGGCCACTCATAACTACTTGAGAACGAAGCATTACTTGAGAACATAGTCAAACTAGCTAGAAAGATTGTTCCTAAGATCACTTAGAAAGTGAAGTGAATTCTTTCGCTTTAGCGGACAGAGCGGTTTCAAGAGATTCTAAGGCTGCTATGGCCTGCGGAACATAGTGAAGCGGATAAGTTATTAAGCGGGGTGGTTATCCTATTTTCTTTCAAAAGCATGTAGTCGCGCGATCATAGTGTCGTCCTTTACTGTTATTCTCGAGCATGCAATAAATTTTCCGGAGCGACCAAGGTCCCTGTATTCTTGTATTGAGCGCCTTGCGAGCGATTTTATAAGCTTTGAATTTTTAGGATGCCGCCACAACGAAGGATTCCAAGGGCTGAAATCCCCAGAGCTGAGGGAGGCGTGGAAGCAAATCCACCTCCTGATAGAAAGATTGAGGAGCTCTTCCTTCGGCAAAATCCCCCAACTTTCGATGGGATGGGTGATCCCGCTAGCGCCGAGCTATGGGTAAGAGCGCTAGAGCACATTTTCAATTTTCTAAGGTGTAGCGACCAGGGTCGCTTGGCGTGTGTGGCTTTTCAGATGACCTGATCCGCTGATTTCTAGTGGGAAGCCAGGAGGAAGGTAATGACCCCCAACTAGCTAGCGAACTTCTCATGGGAGCAGTTCAAGGAGGCCGTATACAATAAATACGTGCCAAAGAGCTACCGCAAGCAGAGGAAGGCTGAGTTCTACAACCTCAAGCAGGGGGAGATGTTGGTAACCGAGTATGACCGCAAGTTTTGCGAGCTATCTTGATTTGCGCTAGATTAAATGGATACTGAAGAGAAGATGGCGGAGAAGTTTTGCGCGGGGTTGAGACTCGAGATTCAGATGCCGATAGTGAGCCACGAGGAGCTATGTTATGCAGAGTCGCTCAGCTGAGCGCTTGATGTTTAGGCCGCTATTTCGAGCGAGCCGCCCATAGTCGCTCCAACCCCTGTGCAGCTGCTAGGAGAAAAGCGAAAGTGGAGCGATAGCGATAATAGTAACCGCAAGCGACCTTGGCAAGGTTCGAAAAGTCAGCAGCGTCCGCCGCTCCAAAGGCCCACGAGTCCGCTCCCAGCAAGTCAGAATGTTCGAGCGCCCACTCCTTGTCCTAGGTGTAGGCGATTTCATGAAGGAGGATGCCAAGCGAGTAGCAACAATTGCTACGCCTGTGGAAGGCCCGACCATTTTGCTAGCCACTGCCCCACTCGCCAGAACTGCTCGAACCCAGCTCCGAAGTTCGTTTCACTTCCCCCACCCCAGCAGCTCCGCGCTATCCAAGCCCAACACGGACCCGCTGCCCCTCTCCCTCCTCAGACCTAGCAGTTTCACTAGTATCAGTGGCAGCAGCATGAGGCTAGAGCGAGCTCTTCTAAGGAGCCGCTCGCTAAGGACTAAGGCAATCTAGCAGGTATGGGAACTCTCAACGATGTGCCTATTTTGATTCTGTTTGATATTGGAGCGTTGCACTCTTTTATTTCCGAGGCCTGTGTAGAGAACTCAGAGCTGCCTACAAAACCCTTAAGAGCTCCCTTGAACGTTATCTCACCGGTAGGAGGAAGACTTTTTTGAATCGGCAGTCCTCGAAATAACCATAGGCTCTCTTAAGCTGTTAGGGAGAACTCTTAGCATTATGCTTATATCGGATGTAGACGTAATCCTCAGAATGGATTGGCTAGCGGAGAATTGTGCCACGATTTTGTGCAAAGAGAGGCAAATCTCGTTCGAACCCCAGGTCAAGAAGCTACTACGTTCCACAGAATCTCAATGGGAAGCCGCAAGTCGGTTGTTTCGGCGATCCAAGCGGCAAATTTGATAAGGAGAGGAAATCCTGCGTACCTCGCTTACTTGAGTTGAGGAGAGGAAGGAAGAGACCACCCTCGAGTGAAGGATGTTGATGTGGTTTGCGATTTCCCGATTTGTTTCCTGAAGAGTTGCTCGGACTGCCCCCGGATAGAAAGGTGCAATTCACAATCGATCTAGAGCCCGGATCGGCCCCGGTGTCCAAAGCGCCTTATCGTATGCCACCAAAGGAGCTAGAGGAGCTCAAGGTGCAATTTCAAGAGTTGTTGAGTGTAGTATTTATTCGTCCAAGCGTTTCGCCATGGGGAGCTCCCGTCTTGTTTGTTAAAAAGAAAGACGGATCCATGCGCATGTGTATAGATTATCGTGAATTTAACAAGCTCACGTTGAAGAATAAGTACCCATGGCCTCGGATAGACGATTTGTTTGACCAATTTAGAGGAGCGAGCATATTCTCCAAGATCGATTTGCACTCTGGATATCACCAGTTGAAAGTACGAGCGGAAGATGTCTCCAAAACCGGTTTTCGAACTCGTTGTGGTCACTACGAGTTTGTAGTTGTTCCTTTCGGTATTAGGAATGCTCATGGAGTTGATGAACAGAGTATTCCATCCTTACTGGGACAAGTTTGTCCTCGTATTCATCGATGATGTGCTCATTTATCCGAAGGGTTCGAAGGAGCACGAAGAGCTTCTGGGAGCGGTTTTAGAAACGCTAAGAATAGAGAGGTTGTACACAAAGTTTAGCAAGTGCGAGTTCTGGTTGAAGGAAGTGATGTTTCTTGGCCATATTGTGTCATCCAAGGGGATTCAAGTGGATCCCGCTAAGATAGAAGCGATTCAGAACTGGAAGGCTCCAACCACTCCAAATGAAATTCAAAGCTTCCTTGGGTTAGCAGGATATTACCGAAGGTTCATAGAGTGATTCTCTCATAAAGCTAAGCCTCTCACCCAATTGCTCCATAAGGGAGTGAAATTCGAGTGGACATCGGAATGTGAAGCGGGATTTCAAGCGCTCAAAGAGAAGTTAACCACAGCCCCTATTCTAGCAGTTCCCGAGCAAAATAAGGAGTATGTGTTGTATATCGATGCTTCCAATAGCGGACTTGGATGTGTGCTAATGCAAGAGGGGAGGGTTATCGCTTACGCTTTGCGATAGCTTAGACCGCACGAGCAAAATTTCGCGACCCACGATTTAGAGTTAGCTGCCGTAGTGCACGCTTTAAAGATTTGGAGGCATTATTTGTATAGGGTGAGATGTGAGATTTATACCTATCATAAGAGCCTCAAGCATTTCTTCGAGCAAAGAGACCTCAATATGAGGCAATGGAGATGGCTAGAGCTAGTGTGGGAAGGAATGAAAAGAGATGTAGCCGCTTACGTGAGTAAGTACCTCGTATGCCAACAAGTGAAAGCGATGCACCAGCGTCCTTATGGGAAGGAAGTTTAATTATTTCAGTTGCTACGAAGATATGACTTATTGCAACCGCTGGATATTCCCGAGTGGAAATGGGACCACATCGCTATGGATTTTGTACTAGGTCTACAAAAGTCGAGAAGAGGAAACGATTCAATATGGGTAATAGTAGACCGCTTGATGAAAAGTGCGCATTTTCTTCCCATAGCGGTAACTTTCACTTCGGAGAAGCTTGCTCACCTGTATGTGCGAGAGATTGTCCGCTTGCACGGAGTGCCGAAGTCGATCACTTCGGATAGGGATTCAAAGTTCACTTCGCGATTTTGGAGGAGCTTGCAAAGAGAGTTAGGCACCAAACTGAATATGCTAAGGTCCGTGCTGTTTGACCAAAGCGGTCATTGGGAGCCCGCTCTACCGTTGGTAGAATTCACTTATAATAATAGCCACCAAGCGACTATTGGCATGGCCCCATATGAAGCTCTCCATGGGAGGAAGTCTAGATCACCGCTTTACTGAGATGGAGTGGGGGAAAGAAAAACGCTTGGCCCATAAGCAATAAGTGAAATGATAGATACGATAAAGCAAATAAGGGTTCGGATGAAAGACGCCCAGGATAGACAAAAGGTATATGCCGACAGAGGGCGAAGCAAAGTCGAGTTCGCTATAGGCGATAAAGTGTTCTTAAAAGTATCTCCGCTCAAGGGATTGTTAAGGTTTGGCGTAAGAAGGAAGTTGAAGCCCCGCTTCATAGGACCCTATGAGATTTTGGAAAGAATAGGCTTTGTTGCCTATAGGTTGGCCTTGCCGCCAAGCCTGAGTAGCGTGCATAACGTATTCCATGTGTCCCAGCTTCACAAATATGTGTATGACCCGAAACACATAATTCGCCAAGATGAAATCGAGCTTGCTCCCGACTTAAGCTATAAGAGAGTCGACCAGAAGTAATTTTAAATCACAAAGTGCAACAGCTTAGGAATAAGTCTATCATCTCTGTAAAGGTTTTGTGGAAGCACCAAGGCTAAGAAGAGACCACTTGGGAGCTTGAAGAGAGGATGCTAGAAAAGTATCCCGATATGTTTGAGTAGATAAGCAAAATTTCGGGACGAAATTTCTTTTAAGGTTGGTAGGACGTAATAGCCCGAGTTTTAAAGTCTCTATTAATAAAATAATGAGCTCTTTTAAGAGGGTGATCAGGATTAACTTTGATGTTTTAAATAATAAGGTTACAAGCGAAAGATCGATAAGAGTTATGTTTTATGTTATTTGCGTTTGTATTTCCCCGCTTGCTTTAATGTGCTAAAGCGACTTCCGCTTGTCGCTTGAAAGTTATCGTTAAGAGCTGAAGCGAAGAGTGTAACTCCGCTCGAGCTGATCGAGAAGTTACTTCGAGCGAATTCGCTCAATCTGAGATCACCAGCGATCTTAAGTAAGCGAGGATTTTAGCAAGAGAGTTTAGTAAGCGAGCTTAGCAAGAGAAAACTTAGAGCAGGTTTTGAGAGAGAAGTGTCATCTGCTTGAGCATTTTCTCTCGAGAAGAATCACTCGAGCGTTTTCACTCAAGAGTGGAGGCCAGCGAGCAATCTTGAAGAATGTGCTGAGTGCATTAATTGTGTGTCAGTCAACTCTACTATTTCTGCAACACGCCACCACCCTATTGGCCAGTACTATGCGTCCTTTTCTGTAAAAGCCATACCGATATTCTTTACTTTAAAAATATATTTTTAATTCTGGGAAAAGGTATACCACACCAATATAAATACCCCCGCCCTTGGGATTCATTCATTTGCTGCCATTTTTCAAAATTCATCTAAAACTTAGAGAGAGAAGGAGAGACCGAGAGAAAAGAAGAAACCACAGTTTGAAAACTTATTCAAGGTTTTAAGGGTATTTGAAAGAAGAGAAGTGAGCTAGCAAACGACCTTTCAAGCGATCAAATTCAAGAGATTTTTGAGGTTGAGCAAGTAATGGTCGAAGTGGAAGCGGTGATAAACGGGTTTTTACTGAGGGGAAATTTTTGAAGAAGAACTTGGTGGTGCAAGTCCCCACACTTCCATCTAGCATTTTGTGTCCAAACTATATTCTTTAAATCTTATGGCTTGTAATGGATAAACAGATGTACCACCCTTCCGCTACTCATAGTGATTTATTTATATCTATCTGCTTGCTCATATTGACGAATGCTTCTTCTGTGCATGTGTTATTTTAATTACGCTTTCCGCTTCGAAAATTTATAAGCATTTTTATCGAAATCGCCCAAGCTCGTGCCTTACGCTTCAAAATTTCCGAGCGACTATGCTCGCTCTGGTCAAGGGTTACCCTCGTTGCTATAAGAAAAGCTTGTAATTCAATTGAAAAAAATTATATGCCAAGAATTACTTTCAAGCGGTTTTCAAACTTCCCTTATTCATGAAACGTCAAGCGATTTTCAAAACCACTTGAGCTAAGCGATTTTTGTTTTCAGCGAACCGCTCCAATTACTTTCAAGCGATCTTTACATTCACTCCGCTCGAACCAGGAAACTACCTGCAAAGCGATATTTTAAGAAAATTCGCTTAAATATTTCAAGTGACTTTTCTCCAACGTGTGCGAGCCAAGCGGCAATCTTTAAGCGAAATTCCGAATATTCCGCTCAAAGAAATTCTAAGCAATATTTTCTCGTATCAAGCGAATATTTCAAAAATCGCTCGTGAGCCAAGTCTCATTTAATCATATGGTTTTCCGCTATTGCAATCTCAAATGTCCTATTGTAGCGACCTTCCGAACTCGGTCATCCGTAAAGGGGTCTGAGGTCGTTACATAAGACTAATCTCCTTTGCCTTTGGAGAAAAGTGATATATTTTATTCACAAAAACTCAAAATATTGGCACTTTGTTCCTCTCCAATCCTACATCAGGGGTCCTTGGAAGCAAATAGCTCGGCTTTGTACCGACATTGAGAAACTTGGAATCAACATTCACTCTTTCTTTTCTGTCTCTCCTGGATCCCTCAAAGAAGTAAGTTTCAGGCATGATACTTGGCTTTCTTCTTCTCCTTTGAGCTCGCGTTTTTTCCTCATCTTTTCGAGCTTGAAAGATCAAAAGTTGCTCTTATTAGAGACAGAGTGGCAGATCAAGAAGGAACCCTCTCCCTAAAGTTCTCATGGGCCCGATCTCCCCATACTGAACAAGAGCATTGTGAACTTTCCAACCTCCTCTCTGCTCTCCAGACCTACTCCTTCTTCCCCCCCACCGATAAATGGTTTTGGACTGTCAAATGCTCCGGTATTTTCTCGGTTAAAAGTTTAAGGAACAAGATTGAGACTTCGATGTTCCGGGAACGTGTTTGCAAATTCGATTGGAATCATTGGGTTCCTCTCAAGGTTAACTTCTTTGCTTGGATATTGATTAATAATGGGATCCCCACCTCCGATCAGCTTGTTGCTAGGAGGATCTGTTCCTCTCCATGCCCTTGCCCCTTCTATAACGACACCGGCAAAACTTCGCTCCATATTTTTAGTTAATGCACCTTTTCGGAAGCTATCTGGGAGTCTGTCTCCCGCTAGTGTAGTCTTCAACATATGGTCTTCCTCGAAACTTCTGCTTTCTCAAGATTCTTCATAGCCTCATTGGTTCCTCCTTCAGACGCAAAATCATCTCAGTCGTAATCCTTACTACCTTATGGGTCTTATAGAAGAACAGAAATGCGGTGAAGTTCGATGAGAAACAATTTTGGATCCAATCCCTCTTTGGTGAAATCAAAAGCCTCAGTTTCCTCTAGCTTAAAAGTAGAGCTTACTTACATTCTCTTTCTTGGAATAACTGGAGTAGATTTGAGCTCCCTTGCATGGGAACGTAGCTGCTAGAGTTGTTTTCCTTCTGCCTTACTTTTGTGTTTGTATTTTGATGGTTAACTTTCAGAGTTAACCACTCTTCCCTTTCCTTTCTTAATAAAATTCTTTTGTTGGCTGTTGAAAAAAAAAACAAGGGTTTAATAACCAATAAAGGTGATAAAGTAAAATAATGTGCGATTATAATTAATTTTGAGAATAGAGAGTTAATTGCAGCCAAATATTCTCTACCCGATTTAGAAAATGGTCAAGTAACATCAAACAGACGAAAAGGGAAAGAAGTCAAATACTATGAGATAGAGGTAGTAGTACCTCAATCTCATTAAATTATACGCAATTACTATTTGGGAAGGAAATAAGAAAAATGAAATGTGCGGTTGTAATTAATTCTAGGATAAAGAGTTAATGGTAACCACATAAATTTTTGTTATTTTAGGAAATGAGTCTAATAAATAAGATATACCAAAACAGAAAACGGGTCTAATTTAGCGACATAAGGGTAGTATAAAAAAAAACAAAAAATGAAAGTATGAAAAGAGGAAAAAAGTGGAGAGAGTGCAGTTTACGCCAGTAAAAGCAGAGAGTGGGATAAAATAGTGGAGGGATATGCGTATGTGGAAGTGAGAGTAGAGATGAGATGTGACGCGTGTCCGTTAGCCAGCTGTATTCCATTTACATACAATTTCAACCGCTTCCTCTTTTCCTCTCAAGCGGTGCCCATAACGCTCGCTCCTAACCTTTACCCCCTTCTCTCTCTCCTCCCACATATATATGCAAAGCTTGACCCAGTAGTAGTAACCATACGAACCAACTACTCTCCGCTCTCTCCCCAAATACCAAACCCAACCGAAATTCCCAATCTCACATGCTTTTCTGAAGAAAGATATGAGTAAAATGGATATGGATCGGATCAAGGGGCCGTGGAGCCCTGAGGAAGACGAGTTGCTGCAGCAGCTGGTGCAGAAGCACGGCCCCAGGAACTGGTCCCTCA
>JAOWBJ010172588.1:0-11632 GCA_028566335.1 Monarda citriodora | reverse complement strand
GTGCTCGTCCCGTTCCGTCCCGTCTTCTCGTCTTTTCACGTCTTTGCTTCGATTCTCTCGTTTTTAGCTCATTTTTCGTATAAATTGACAAAAATACACAAACGAGCATCAAACTTCAAAAGATTAAGCAACCGAAGCATAAACGTACATAAACACTGGATTAACATCGAATAATCGGCATTAAAGAACCGTAAAAAGCATAGAAAATCCATGTTTATCAGGCCTCCCCACTAAGGTCGCGGGACAAGCTCATATTGGCAGGCACAATCGCTAAAGATTGCGAAGCCTTATTTCTCCAGAAAGCTAACTCACCCTGCGCGACCTCAAGGGCATCTTCCAGCTCGTTTATCCGCATATAAAACAGAGAAGCATCAAACATCTCAGGAGAAGGAAACTGATAAATGAACACAAAGTAAAGGGACAAAAGTTCAAAAAAGGAGATTTTTATTTATATAACAATAGCAGTGCCCGACTGGCACTGTAGGTACAAGCTACGGAAAGGAAGGAAAGGAAGAATACAAAAGAAGGTCAAACCCTAGCTTCAGACTCCACTTCGGGCACCTCCTCATCCCTCGCCTCCTCCTCTCCAGCTCTTTCCTCGGCCCGCGCAAAAGCAGCTGCCAGCTCCTGGTCGCGGTCCACGGACACAGACCGCACAGCGTCGGCCGTGAAGAGATCGCTGGCCGCCTCGAGCTCCTTCAACAGCGGAGACTCCCTCAGCAGCTTTTTGATCTCCCCGGCCAGAGCTTCGTTGGTCTCCTCAAGAGACTGCCTCGACCACTCGAACTCGGACGGATCCAAGTCCGAGAACTTCTTCTGCGTGGCCTCCTAGGCGTCCATGGCGAACTCCTCGCCCAGAACGCTGCCGGCCACCGACGCCAGCTGTACGAAGCGAGCTGAGAGGAGGAACCTCTCAGCAAACGCCATCAGGACCGGCCCCTGAGAAGCGACAACAGTAGCACAGAGGTCGGCCACATCCTTCTCCTTCCTCGTGGCCTCCACCTTAGCCGAGTCCGCCTCCACCAAGGCCGTAGCCAGCTCGCGGCAGACAGAGGCAGCTCGCTCCTCAGCTACATCTTGCTTAGCCCGCAGGCGTGCGAGCTCCTCAGCTTTCTCGGCCGCAACTCTGGCGGCCGCTTCCTTCTTCAGCAGGGCTATCCCCTGCGAGATCAGCTCTCGCCCTCTGTTCACAGCAAATCAAGGTATCACCGTATCAGTACAGTTCAAAATATTTTAAAAAAAAACTAACAAATTATTACTGTCTTACCTCAGCATCAGAGATAGGAAGAGTGTTCACCGGCTCCTCAGTGAGGTCGACCATCTCGTCGACCTCCAATAAATCATTGGGGAGGTTATCCCCCAGCTTCATCCCCCTCTCCAACCGTTTGAAGGGGGCATCACCCGGAACGTGCTCCTCGATCTGCGGTGAGAGATTATCAGTCACAGTCCGGTCCGAACTGGACTACTCGACGACTATCTCAGCCGCTGGTCGCTTGGTGCTTGCTTTCTTCGGCACCGTGGTCCTGCTGAATCCCACTGCGAACACAAAAAAAGGAAATGTTAGCAACAGTGAAAGCAAAGAAGACAAAATAAGAAGAAAGCAGCCAAAAGAGGGATCCTTACCCTTCACCCTCTCCTCCTTGGTAGAAGGATCACGAGGGTCAGACCCCGTCTTCGATCTCTTCCCCAATCTCCTCATGAGATCGGGATAGTGGTTCGTAGGTGTCAACCTCTCCAGCGTGCCTGTTCGCCAGGCGAACTCTGGCACGCAGAGTTCAGCAGCCTGCACGAATTAAGAAATACTTCGAGTGCCAGCCCTGAACCTTGTCCGGGATGTCGATCTTGATGCCGCGACGAGGAGTGGCATAGTACCAGCTCGACATCATCTTCAAGGACAGGAAACAGAGATAAAGGTCCATATCCGCGGCCTGCTCCTCCGCGGACAGGAAAGATAAATATACAAAAGAATTGGGGGTCAACTGCCCTAATGACAATTGATGGATACTCATTGGACCGGGAATAATAAAAGGGGTGTTAACGGGCAAAAATTCTTCTAATGCCCTAACGGCGGACAAATCCATAGTGGAAGGACAAGAACTGACATTACCCACGCCATCCGCCCCCCAATATGTCATTGTGGAAGGCTCATACCTAGCCTGACCCACATAATAAATATCTACGGTCTCGGGATTATCGCGAGGACCAAGAGAGAAAGTAAAATTAGCAATGGCGGATTTTGTAGAAGATGAAGCCATACTTAATTTGATTTTGAAGATTGTAGAGGGAAATCGGCCGCAAAGACACGAACGCAACAGTTGCGCACAGGAAATAGACGGAGAATTATGGGGAGCTTTTCTGGTTTTCTTTCGCGAGAATAATGAAAGTGTGGAAGTGATTTTCTCAAATAACTTCCCATATACACTTCAAAAACTGGCGGAAAACGTGTCGAAACCCTATTGGGCCGCCCACATCGGAAGCCCAACCGGCGCATTTAATGCAAAGTAACTGACACTGTGTTAGTCCGAAAGGTACACCTCTTCAAATTCAAGATCGGAGTTCGCAAGTCCGCGTCTACTTTGACAGGGGCAACCAGTTCGCGAGCTCGCCTCTTTTCAACGGGGTATGCTCACTGCTCGCGTCTACTTTGACGGGAGCAACCAGTTCGCGAGCTCGCCTCTTTTCAACGGGATATGCTCGCTGCTCGCATCTACTTTGACGGGGGCAACCGGTTCGCGAGCTCGCCTCTTTTCAACGGAGTATGCTCGCTGCTCGCGTCTACTTCGGCGGGGGCAACTAGTTCGCGAGCTCGCCTCTTTTCAACGGGGTATGCTCGCTGCTCGCGTCTACTTCGACGGGGGCAACCAGTTCACAAGCTCGCCTCTTTTCAACAGAGTATGCTCGCTGCTCGCGTCCACTTTAACGGGGGCAATCAGTTCGCAAGTAACCTCCTTACAACGAGGTATCTTCTCGCACGTTCACCAATCCTCATTCCTACCTCTCTTTTGGGGAGGGGGGGTGGAAGTGATAGGACACGGCCTAATACCTAGGCCCAAGTATAAGGCCCAATAAATATGGACCTCGATAGGAGCTTGGCCCAACGCTATCAGGCCCAAAAACAAGGCCCATGAGATCGCAGCCCACCATGCGGCCCAGACCGCATAAGGCCCAGTCCGCATAATCCGGCCAGCTAATCCCGGACTCCTACTACTCGAAGGACTCCTACTCCAAATCCAAGCCTATCCCCATGTTCTATTATATAGAGATAGGGATTCAGATATATCTCATGTAAAAGGATATTAACAAAAGGCCTCATGTATATCTTTTAGGCCTATTAAACTCCGATTATTAATGAGTTAGAGTTAGAGTAGGACTCTCTTTGTAAGCATATAAATAAAGGCCCTAGCATAGGAGGACGAGACACTCTCATACTCACAAGAGCAATACAAAGTTCCTCTTTCTGTCCCGTGGATGTAGATCTGCCAACATAGCGGATCGAACCACGTAAATCCCTGCGTTGCTTCTCTTTTTCTTTACGTTCTTTGCATGTTAACGGGCTCATAAAAGTCGAGATCAATCACCGCCGACCTTGAGCGACAAGGCGCCGGTATTTTCTATTTTTGTTTCTTTGTGTAATGGCCCGAATTTCAGAATAATAAGATAAAGTAATTTCACCTCAAGGTTTCAAAGCATGAGTGTGTTTTAAGAAGAAGTTTAAAAATATTTATGATCGCCAAGGCGAAGCACCATGAGTGCCTAAAAGCTTAATAAGCGAAAAGTGAAATCTAAGAATAGCCAAGACTAAGTAAGTGAATGTGTAAGAGCGATCTTTAAAATGCTTAAGTTCATTCCGTGGAATGAGAGTTAAGAGAGAAAGCGAGTTCGCTCCAATTAAGTCCGGAGTGGCTCGAAGGTTTTCTAAGGGTTCAAAGAGCAAGGAACGAGTCCTCTTGCTCAAGCGGGAGTGAGTTGGAAAGCTAGCTTAAACTAGTCCGCTTGTGTGGATGAAAACAAGTTGAAAAGCTTGAGGACGTTCCGAACGGATAACGCAGACGAACGGATTCGTTGCCTTCTGCTCTGAGAACGGGAAGGTTTCATGTGAAGCGAGAAAGGTTTCAAGCGAGCGAGTTTGCTCGAGGTAGTCCGCTTGAGGAACGGAGAGCGAGGTTGGCAAGAGCTGACTCTAGTGTCGCGCCAGGCGCATTAAATGTGTCAGTTACTTTTTCTGAAACACGCCAAGGTCTAGTTGACCAGGGCTAGATGTCCTTTTCTGCAAAAGTCTTTTCAAACGTTACTTTTATTTAAAACATTTCTTCAAAAATATATTTTTGAAAACCAACATTTACTCATTCATTTATTTTTAAAGAGGAGTAACCCTCCTATAAATACCCTCATTCTGAAACTACTTCTCCTAATGTATCTTCAAATTATTTCTTAAAAACTAAGGAGAGTAAGGAAAAGCAACCGGAGGTTTTACTTTTTCAAGAATCGGAGTCTCAAGGTAAAAACCTCTCCTTTTTGAAAATGTTTGGGTGTTTTCATACGAGTTTAGCCGGAAAATCTTTCTAAGTTTTAAGAAAATGGTTTCTCACGTTTTTACAGAAGGGTTCTTGTCCGTGTTATACTGTAAAGATTTTACAAGTTTTTCTGTCCTTCTACTTTGAAACTACCATGGCTTGAACAAAGTAAAACAGAACCAAAAGAGGGTTTTTACCAAAATATTTCTAAGTCCAAATGTCCTTTTGAAGAAAAAGATAAAAAGAGTTTCTGTCTTAGTCAGGATAAAAAGGGTTTTGTCTTTGCCATGAGGATTCACATAGTAGGAAAGAATGAGTAAGGATAAACTGCTAGTAATATTTTTCCGAGTTAAAGAAATAACCATAGCGAATAGAATATCAGTTAAGAGTACGTCTCTTACAAGTATTTTCCTCGTTATTTTATCTAAGGAAGCGTAAAGGAAGAGCGAAATACGTGGGCGAGATGCAACCATCACCTGAGCAGCCAAAAGGTGGGCTTTCTAACTAAAGTACTCCAAGTGGGTTAAAACCCTCGGGCGACCGGTCGCCGAGTGGAATGTTTTAAAGTAATGTTTTAGAGCGAGTTGGCAAGTCGCTCTCTTAAATGTGTTGTGATGTTGTTGCTATGAGGTTTCACAAGGCCTATTTGTCGGCTGTGTGCTAAGGTTTCATGATACGATCGGCTCGAGCATGTGTTGCTAGGGTAGTGCACTAGGTTCGCTCTGCTCAGGCATGCGATCGAGGTTCTAGTGGAGAGTGGCCACTCTCCGTAGATCAGGTTATTCAAGGGCAGATATGGCAAAGGCTTCACCATAAGAGGTTTCACGAGCCAAGGCTCAAGGGTTGTGTATGAAATGTGTTATTTTCTTTCCAAGCTACAAACTGTTATTACTTTGTTTTGCAAGTGGTTTTGGGCGAAGTGTCCACTGAGTGCTTCAAAGTACTCAGCATTGTACACGTTTTCCCTGTGTGCAGGTTGAGCAGGTATGGTCGCAGCGGAAGCGGTGGCGAGCGGGGTTCGGTGGAGCGGTTTCAGAGAAAGGCGCTTGGTAGTACGAGTCTTCATACTTGTGCTTGCAACCCGTTGCTTAAGAATCGTAGTTATGGTTTTATTTCAAGTATTCCGATCCAGTTGTGGATCTATTTCGCTCATAAGAATTTGGGCCCGAGACCTTCACTCCCGGGGATCTGATACCAGCTCCCCGTTAAACCTTCTCTCCCTCGTTCCCCAAGTCTTGCCCTCAGGGAAATTACTTGTGATATAGATGTACTGTGGTCCCTAACTAGGCGGCCGGTTTTACAAAACAGGGCCACCAGTCGTACACACCTAGGCCGCTCTCCATTCTTCTCTTCTTCATAACTCCACTCTATAGTAACCTCATTTCGTTCATCCTTGTAAAGGTTTCATAGAAGTCCATGTAATAGCTTTTATACGGTTATGAGAGGGTTTCATTGATGTAATGCAAGCGACTTGTTATTTCGCTCGGCCAAGGCTGGAGTTATGAGCTATATCCCAGTATTGTATTGATAAGGTTTCAATGAGTTGTACTTATAAAGACGATGATTGAAAAGGCTTTAAAGCGATTTCACAAGCACTTATGTTTTATCCCTCCACGTGTAATTCCGCTTTACTCAAGGATTCATCTGTTTCTTTAAGTCCCATCTTAATACGTAATTGACCATGGACCTATTTCCCTTGATTTCGAGTCCAGGTCGTTACACCTTCTTGCTGTACATGAAAACTACCCAAGTGAAGTGAGAAAAATATCAACTACATCTAAGGTATATTTTATACCATTTAAAGAGCGAGGAGATACTGGACCGTGAATATTCATATGGAGCTATTCAAGTATTCGCTTGGAAGACCCTTCTTCAATACTTGGGAAAGATACTCTTGGTTGCTTTCCGCTTTGGCATGCTGCACAAACTTGATCTTTCACGAATACTTCATTTGGTATACCACAAACAAGACTTTTTCTTGCAATTGTATTGATTGACTGAAAATTGATGTGGTTTAGTCTTCGATGCCAGAGCCAGCTCCTTTCGGGTGCGCTTCGAGCGACCAAGCAAGTTTCTTTATCGCTTGATGTCCACTCCGCTACATACATGTTGCCTTGTCGTGTACTAGTGAGCGCTATCTGCTTTGTTAAACCATGCTTGATAAAAAAACTTTGTTAGCAACAAATTCAACATTATATCCCTTGCCACAAAGTTGAGATATAGAAAGCAGATTATATTTGAGCCCCTGCATAAGGGAAACTCTTTCGATTTTCACATTGCCCAGTTGCAGTGTACCGTATCCTATTGTGATTCCTTTCGTATTGTCACAAAAAGTCACTGGAGGTCCCTCTTTATCTTCAATGTTCGTGAGTAAGGATTTGACACCAATCATGTGTCTTGAGTACCTGCTATCTAGGTACCAGATAGCTCTTTCTTGTTCCTTCACTCTTGTGGCTGGGACTAACTGCTTGCCCTACAAAATTAAGAGCGAATTTTTGGTACCCAAATAAATTTGGGTCATTTGGGGTTAGCACTCTGGCCCTTGGCCTTAGTGGGTTTCAACTGTGAAACCGATTGAGGCTTGGGAACCTTGTAAACCTTTGTTATGTTTTGAGAGTGAGTCCCACAACAACAGGTGCAAGTGTGCTGTGTTCGCTTAGGTCGAGCGACTTTCCCGGAACAAAAGTCGCTAGGCCTTCTACGGCTAGCGTAGTCACCATTGTGGAAGTACCTTTGTGGATGATAGGTACGTGGTGCTTCATCCTCGGCATAGTGCCAAAAGTGAGGATGGAAAGAGACTGCAGTGTAACGAACATGGTTACGTTTTCTATCAAAGTTCGCTTGTCTCCGAAGTTCCGGTTGTGAATATTTGCATTTTGGAATACGCTTATAAATGTTGTTCCTTCTTCCCCGGTGAGCGAAGTGCTCTTTGGGCTTTGAAGGAATCCACTTTGGCCTCACTGGGTCATTGGCCATATTCACATTCTTTTGCAGACTACTCCCTTTGGATTTTAAAGCGGTTTTAGGAGGGTTGCTTGGAACTTCCTTCTCTTTGCCTTTGCTGGCGTGTATTGGAGCAGCAGTGGGATTTTCCAATATACTTTTAGAAGCAGGCACGGAAATCGGACCGGTAGAGGTAGATGGTTGGTTGAGAATAGATACATAATCAATCCCTTCCTTTGAGCCATAAGGCAGAAGAGATTGCTCAATTCTCTTAGTTGCTTGAGATTCATCATAAAGAGATTTGAGTTTGAAATGAAGTTGTTGTTCACGCCCTTGAGCTGTCTCCAACCGCTTTTGGAGATTGTGAAGTTCGCTTCTCAGAGCGCTAAGTTCGTCCATGTTCTTAGTGTTCTGATGCGCTAGCTTGTTGTTCTCCATGCGGCTTTCTGAGAGCCTATGCTCAAGTTGTTTCTGACTCGCTTGCAGAGCCGCGTAGTCATGGTGCTCACACGCGACTTTGCTATGCTTTCCCTTGAGTGATTCTAGCTCTTGGGTCAGCTTTGCATTGTCGCTTATGTAGCGACGTACGAGCTTCTTCATCGCTTCATGATTCTCAAGTAGGTTGAGGTAGTCACTAAGCAGCTCATTGTCATCATATTGTGAAGCGACATCTTCCTCATTTTCTTGAGGAATATCCGCTACACAATTTACATGTACACGTGGAATTGACGAGTCTTTAAGTTCGCAAGTGATTACCTCGTTAGCCGCTTCGGAGACAGCATTGCTCATAGCCATCAGGCTGAATTCTGGTTCCTCTTCGTCCAGAGCGATCATTCCCATATCAAGCGACAACTGATTCGCTTCTGCATCATCGTCCCTGAACTGATCCTCATCGTGGTTCACTCCATCAATCGGGATGGATGCCTCTTCTGCTATGTAAGCTTTGCGGGAATTCTAGTGAGCTTTGAGTTCATCTCGCTCCTTTTCTGATAGCGAGAGGCATTCTAACTTGTAGTGCCCCACCTTGTGACACTCGAAGCATTTTAGTGAATACTTCGCTCCTGAAGACCCTCGAGTGCTGGTCTCTGCTTTTCCTTTGGCTAGCAAGCGACCTTGCTACTTCTTGTAGAATCGCTTGTACTTTGCAGCACGTGCGTTGGAAGTATTGAATCCTCTGACGAGCGTGAGCACGAACTCCTTCGGCTTTTCTTTTGACATGTCCGCTATATCACCTTGAGAAAAGGCACATGAGATATCCTCATGGTTGTCATCAGCGGCTTTGAATGCTAGGCCCTTCTCTAGCGGATTGGACTTCTCATCTTCTTCTGAATCTTTGAGCTTCTTTTTGTTGAGATGGAACTCCATGGCTCTGAAGTCTGAGAACAAGGCTTCTGGAGATAGAGCACCAAGATCCTTGTTGAACAAGCAGTTTTCCTTTATCGTTTGCCACTTTCCAGATAGTGCGTAGCAAACCTCGGTGTTGATCTCCTTGTGAGAGATATCCTTGCCGAGAGTGGCAAGAGTGGTGACTAGATTCAACACCCTGGTTTTGAAAGCCTCCATGGTTTCGTTCGTCTTCATCACTAGCGCCTCGAATTCTCTCATGAGAGCAGATAACTTGTTCTCCTTGATCTTCTCGGTTCCTTGTGAGAGAAGCGCTAGGTTTCCCACATCTCCTTAGTTGTCTTGCACTTCATGATTCGAGCGAGATGTGCATATGAGACCGTTGACTGGATAACGTTTCTGGCCACTCTATCCTTGTTGTCCACTTTGAAATCTTCAGCGTTGAATTCCTGGCGTGTTTTTCTGCGTATGTCGCCTGAGTGGACCCTTCACCAGTTAGAGTGCACTTCATAATCATTATTGGACCGTCTGTGATAACTTCCCACATTCGGTTGTGTAGAGATGCTAGATGAGATTCCACACAGAAGCTCTATGTGTTGTATCACTCAACTGTAAACTGAGGCAATGAACCTGAGGAATTGATCTTGGGAAACTATTAGTGGAATGCAATATGCTTGTGTGTAGGTTTATGCAAGTTTTCTCGAAAGATCTTTTCAATTGAACACAACTGTGTCACTTTAAAAACGATTTAAAGCGGCACCGATATGCAAAGCAGTAGTTGAAATGAACTCCTGCTCTGATACCACTTGTTGGCTCGTAGCACTAACAACATACGTAGAGTGGGTGAATACGTGTGTAAGAGGTTTTATCCTCTTTTTAAGTTTTAAAAGTAGTGTTAGAAAAAACCCCTCTAGCAGTTTGTAAAATCGCTAAGTACAGGGTTCAAGCGGCTACTTCACTAAACTTGCTTGGTGAAGTATCCGCTGGATCAAAGTTCTTACACGAGCGGAATTTGGTGAGCGAGTGCTAGATTGAGAAAACTCTTGCTTAAATAAAACCGTGGGTTTACTTAAGTGTGAGTGCTTGAGTATGCAGTGTATAATCAAAGCAGTAAACAAAGTAAAGTGAATATAAAAGCAAAGCGGTAAATGACACAAGCGAGATTTATAGTGGTTCGGTGACAAACACCTACGTTCACTCTTCTTCCAACCTTGGAAGGAAAATCACTAACTCACAGAACTTCGGTCCTCCTGTTAGATAGTACGCGGATTTTAAGTCTTCCGGTTAGACAGGCAAGCGTCTTCGGTCCCGCTTGTGGACTGTTACAAGTGTGTTGTAAAAACAAAGACTTATGTAACTACAAGATAACCCTTTGACAAGATGTTCAAAGGATAAGATAGGGTTATCTTCTTCTCAGATGTTCAAGTATGAACAAGATGTAGGCTTGTTCGCGCGTGTTGAGTTGTTGAGTTCTGAAATCCTTAGCAATATTTATAGGAGACGATCCCGATGTAGCCGTTAGAGAGAGCCGCATCTTCAACGTCTCTTTCCTCGTACTTCCTCGAAATCTGCTCATTCTGTAAGGAAAGTTGCAGATTTGTCGCGATTCTCCAGTGTCAAATATGTACTTGATATACTTAATTGATCTTCAATTGACTTGCAGAGCAGTTGGCCAATCCTGTGTGTCCACCTGTCAATCAGACTCTGACTTCCTTAAATGAAGTCTGTATCTTCTGGATTCGCATTCTATGCTGGACACCTCTTGCGATTTGATTGTATAGAGGTTGCTTGTCTTCCTCGAGCGGTCTTGCTTGATAGATGAACATCGCTTGAAGAAATGTTGCTTCGGTTCTCTGCTTTGTCAAGACCTCTTTAAAATATCCGGTTGAGAAGAATTCCGCTTGAAGAACTTCGTTGGGCAGAATCTTCATAGTTCATATGATACTCGAGCGACATTTTCAGAAACTCCGTTTAGCCAAAAACCTCTAGCGAAAAATGGCTAGGTCTTCAAACTTTGCTTGGTAAAAATACACTTAAAAATATTTTAGCTCTTTAACAAGTGAGCTTTTCTAGTTAAAAGAAAAAAATGTTTACAAATGTTTTCATCTAGGGGAGTTCTTTTACAAGACTATAAGAACATGAATAAATTAGCTAAGGGGCTTTGGTATAATCAAAACTATTAATGAATTTTATTAATTTAAAATTCCCCCTAAACTAAATATTCCAACAAGGAGCTTGCAAGAACTGACTTAATTTGTTTACAACACAAGCAATATCCGGCCAGGTTAATATAAGATACAGTAAAGATCCAACAATACTTCTGTAAAGTGAAGCATTTTCATATAATTTTCCATCATGTTTTGACAGCTTTGGTGATACACTTATATAGGGATGTAACGACCCTCAAGACTCACCACAAAGGCCGAGCCTCGAGGCCGCTACCGATCAAGAGTTAACGGGTGGAAGAATAATGGGAAGGTTGGTTAGGACAAGGTAGTTTAGGAGTAACCAGTGCAAATTCAAACTAAAAGCATTAAATAAGTACAAACATACACGACGAGAACAACTTCAGTGAAAATATATGTAGATAACTTATAAATAAGCGAAGATGCTGCTCGACGACTCGACATCCTCATATTGAAATGGGAACTTGTACAATTATCTTGGGGCGAAGGAAAGGGTGATTTGGTGTAAAAGCTGTCTCATGGAACTCTCGGGAATGTTAGAAAATCTTTAAGGGAGTTCCAATTTAAAACATACATAGGTATTCATGTGTAGTTTGAAATACATACTTATATATTTTTGGAGTTAAAAGACTTTGATAGAAAAAC
>JAOWBJ010172480.1:0-11636 GCA_028566335.1 Monarda citriodora | reverse complement strand
GCTTTCACCGTCTTTGGATATTCCTCTTTGTGATGTTTCAGGTTTGCAAGTTCAACCTTAGCCATTCTTATTGATTTAAATGTATATTCTCCAGATTTTCAGAAAATGCTTAAATTATGCACCTAATCTGAAACTACACTATTTTAAGCTAGTTTCTTCATTTATAAAAGGATGGTTGAATTGATTCTCAGATTCAGTGGTTGAAATAGTAAATATGGATATAAATGTCGATTCGTAAAAAAACTGATGCCTGTGTTAGTAGAACATTGCTCCTCCTACCAACCATGACTAGAAAAATAGAAGTTGCTGTTTGAAAGAATAGTTGCTGATGAAGATCCTTAAGAGTGTAGAAAAATGTGTTGGTGATACATCTCATGAAAAGGGAAAAGAATTTGCTAACTTGGCAGGGTAACAAACACACCATCTGTTCTTATTATATATATATATTTTTCGAACAAAAAAGAACTTCTCGTTCACGACTACTGTAAGCTAATTATATTCTTAAATTTAACATGTCTTAATTCGTGTAAAGGAGGGAAAATGATCATGGATAAAATTTCCTAATTATGATTAGCACTTTTTATAGATTAAGTGGTCTAATTTTTTTATAATAAATTAATCGAATTGTATTATTAGGATTAGCAAATTTGATCACTTTCTTCTCAGAATTTGTATCTATCCTCCCGTCTTATGACCGATAGGATATGATATCATGGATAAAATTCCACAATATGTATTGCCTCAAGTACAACATTTTTTATCGGGCTTATTAATTTAAACGGGCCTATTGGTCTAAGCATGGCCCATTAGTTGTAGGCCCATTACATTTTCTAAACCACTTTATATGCCGAATATTGGTCGTGAAATTTTACCGGCCAATTTTCCAAATCTACTTCTATAATTCACTAGTTTCATGAAAAATGTAATCCAATTGCTTAAAACAAGGTTCCTTATTTTTTTGAAATCAACATTTCAACAATTTATTATCGGTAAATGTTAGCAGTTGGTGATTTTTGGGTTAATCCATGGCAACCAGAGGCCTCTTCGCGCCGTTCCACATACACAACAAAATCACGGCTGCGGCGGCGGGTCCGTTACCAGCTGCATTTCGTGGCTCCGTATAATTTCTCTGCGGCGCCGCCGCCGCCATGCTCTATTCTTTTGTTATCTAAAATCGATATGAAATCAGTTTTTTGCTATGTCATTGAAGGTCATATATCGCTGATAGTGACTGATACCGACAGAACAAATATGATAATTCATTCCAAAAGACTAGTATGATAGGAGAGAGTTTATATTTCTCGTACTAGTTGTTGAGTCAGTAACATTCGACCCCTTCAAAAGCCAACGTCCTTGTTCGTCACGGTTGGTTCTTTGCGAGACCACCACTCCGAGTTCTCGTTGGTCACGACAGATTCTTTGCCGGCCACAACTCCGAGTCGGTCCCAAACATACTCGTTGGTCACACGACGAATTCGTTATCCGACCACCACTCCGAGCTGTTCGGGCTCTCAGTAAAAACACCAATTAAAACATACCAAACATGAGAACTCATCCCAATCTCGTTTGGTCTGTATCAGATACTCTTGCTTGAATTAGTGTGTTGCTTAACATTACAATACTTAACAATTCCCTGCGATTTTTCTATGATATAGTGTTATTGTTTTGGTATAAGATGAGGCTATTATTGCTCATAAGAAAGGAAAAGGCAAGCCGATCGATGGCCTTTTAGCAATTGTTGTTGATCACGGACTGCGAACAGAAAGCGCTGAAGAAGCAAATATTGTTTGCAATCGAGTCTTAGATATGGGTAATTGACTGTATCTGCCTCTTACATGACTGTTTAGAAATTACAAAATGTTGCTCTAGTTGATATCATTGGATAATGTATTGATATTGTAGGCTATCTTTAGGAATAAAATGTGAAGCTGCTTCTTGTGAATGGTTGGAGGGGGAAGCCGAAGCTCGGTCACTTGCAAGAAGCTGCTAGGGAGAAAATGTGCTTTTCTCGTAGCTGAATTTCTTGTTTTAGCCATAAAGTTTTGTTTAATTTGTGGTCCTTGATTTTTTAGGTATGGAACCCTATAGAAGATATGCGTCGAGCAGCAGATTGGACTACTGCTGCTTGCACTTCATGCAGATGACCAGGTTTCATATATTTAAATTTTATTTATCAAAGTATTTGATTCATATCATCTTGAACATCGTTGTTTGACTGTGCCATCAATTGGGAATTTCTGAATGTTGAAATCAAGTCTGGCAGTAAATTATTTTGATAGAAATTACTTGTTTGTGACTTTGATTTATCCTATATTGAGCATCGTCTGCTTCTGATGAGGAATTACGCTCTTCAGTTCTAACAACTATTTAATCATTTCATTTTGACAATTAATACTCTATTATTAAGGCAAAATTTTCCTAGCTATGTCATCAGATAATACCATGCTAACTTATTCATCATGTTGCAGAGTTTAATTCTGAGTGTTACGGACTCATTTGTCCCACATCGGTTGTGGAGACAACTAATGTGGGGTATATAGATTAAATGAGCTATCTCTCCTATCACACTGGTCTTTTGGGTTGAGTTCATCTGTTTGGTCTGTATCACTGAGGCACATGCCTGATGCAGGCAGAGCTTTTCATTCTACGACTATCTAGAAACATTGGTGTCCTTGGCTTGTTGGCATGACTTTTACTTCTCAACGTTTTTTTTTAGTTTCCGGATTCTAATGGAAAAGAAATGAAATCTCATAGCATTTTATTGGTGAGACCATTTCTAGATTTTTCAAAAGAAGACATGTACAATGTAAGTCTTTATTTTCTGTCAGTATCATCGGATTACTCAGACTTTATTTAGTAAGAATTTCATTCGTTTCTTGTTTTCTTTTCGAAATAGCCGTAGGATTATTCATTTTAGTGTTGCAGATATGTCGAGGTGGAAATCAACAATGGGTTGAAGATCCGACGAACAAGAGTCCCGTATATGCTCGCAATGGGATCAGGATGTCACTAGATAGCATGTCGTGTAAGTAGTTTATTGGCTAGTCTTTGATGATAATAAATAATAGTAGTAGTCTAGTAGATGACAAATAATTGGATGTTGATGATGAAAGGTTTGAGGGTCTAGTTTTTTTAATCTCGCAATCGGTTTGTTTAAGTATTTGCCTTGTGTTAGCAAACACTAATTTCTAGTCTTTGAATTTCAGTAAGTTTCTTATGGTGCTCTATCTTCCACAGCTGTATTCAAGGCTGAGTTGCAAGCTACTATATCAGCTTGTCGAAGAACATGAATGCATGTTGATGAACTCTGCCACCTGATGCTGAATCAGGCTATGACAGTCATGCCTGTATGCTTCTTCACTTAAGCTGCCTGCATGTTATGAAGCTAATTAACTAAAAACAATTATACGTAATTTGAGACGTCCTCTTCGAAAATCGATGCAGCTTGGATATGCGGTGATCGATGTAAGAATTCTTCATTCGATGGAAGCCAAGGACATATATGTTGCCAAATTTGTTGCTCTAGTGGTGCAGGTATATGCAAATTAGCATGTATTTGCTTGTGTAATTCTTCTCTAGTGTTGGCTTAGCCG
This sequence comes from Monarda citriodora, assembly GCA_028566335.1. Lineage (NCBI taxonomy): Eukaryota > Viridiplantae > Streptophyta > Magnoliopsida > Lamiales > Lamiaceae > Monarda > Monarda citriodora. Next base: position 8,043 of record JAOWBJ010172480.1, on the reverse strand, counting down.
CTAATGCTTTTCGTTTGGGTTCATTAGTTCATATCACAGAGGCGCAGGCCAGTTCGAGGGAATGGATTGAAGTTGCTACTAAACTACCTCCGTACTTCCCCGTGCAAGGTTAATATTAATCTTCTCATTTCCTTTTAAGGATATGTCTTGTCTTGTTTTTTTTTGGTGTTTTGATAAGGGAATAATCCCTTATTGAGGATAAATACGGAGGAGGTTAACCGACGTCTCGTCTCACGAGGTCGGCGGTGGGTTAGTTCGGACGGCGGCTGCAATAGCCGCTAATTAATCCGCCGTCTCTCGCAGTGATCGGCTGTGATGTTAGAGAAGAGAGGGTGAAGAACGACGGCTTTCTAGTCTTTTCTCAATAATTCATTCACCAAATAAAATAAAATAGAATAACAATAGTCTTATTTATACTAAAATCTAAATTGGTTCGACCTAATCCTAAACCGGGAAAGAACTAATAAGAAAATTCGATTGGAGCTTATAATTCGCCTGACTCAATACAATATTTCATAATAAATAATAATTAAATAAACTAAGGATAATTATGGGTTACTGCGGATATGCATGTGAGATATACACGTATCATGTTTTCCCCTTTCCGTGTTCTAACAAGTGTTCTACGTTGCATTCTAAGACTTCGGAATTTTGTCCAAATACTATGTTACTAATAGATTGTTACTCCATTCTTTCAGACTAGTCTATCTGTAGCTGGTTGTTACCTCTCTCCAGCTCCAGGATCCAAAGGAACAAAAGCCCTCATACGCTGCTCTTCTGATTCGTCTTTGCACCTGGTGTTAAATTCATGCAGCCAAATCTGTTACGCGTCGAGAGAGTTGGAACAGATTGTACTGAAAATCGAAGAACATGCAAACAAATGCGTGGCAGATGCTACTAGCGTCAGATTCATGGATTCAACGACCCCTGAATCTGTACTCACCGAAGCTAAAAGGCAAGGCATTTTTAGCAACTCCTCCCATGAGACCATTATTTCTCTGCAGAATCTAGAAAGTGAAAAATTTAAGACGGTGGCTGAAGCTACTACCTCCGAGCCTGCTTCGAATCATAATAATATATCATCCCCTCCGAGAAACTTAATTCGTCTATGGCAAGTAGGATACTTCATGAACAGATTTCTACTTGATTTGAAGAAATCGAATAACAATGAGATTGTGGCTGAAGTTCGATGCATGGTAGATAACGATTGGATGTACCTTCACGAACTGTCACCAGAGAAACATGAAGCTTTGGATATTGCTAAATCATCAGCTATGAGAGCTTTGGCATTGTTGAAGTTGATACCTGTTGCTGCAAGACGAGCGCTGCCTGTTCTAGTTGATGCTGAGGGAGTTCTACTAAGTATTCTGGTAAGCTACATTCTTTTTTCCTCTCTTCTTCTTGGCGTGTTCGATTCCTATCTTATTCCATGTGACGAGAGTATGTATAACGTTGTTTTCAGAGCATTGGGTTCTCACAGAGCCCACATTTGAAGGCTTCCGCTGTTTTTCATCTTAGGATACCTCTAGGTGGAGGGCACGCCTCGTTCTTGTAGTTCTAGAAATGATTATTTCTTGAGGTTCTCTCTGCTTTCGTTTCAACTTAAGCAGAACTCATTCCGACGAAAAGCTTAGGCTGCTGCGCATGAGCCCTGCAGAAAAACAAGGATTACTTGTTTTTGTTTAAAATGAAGTCCACAATAGAAAAGTGGTTCAGGAATGGTTTTTAGAACAAGTAGTAATATACACCGCATAAGACATTAATTCACCAACTCATCATGATGCATAAGACAATAACGATTAATGGTTATTAGTTATTACAAGTCTCTCCTAAATCCGCAATGGCAGTTTTATCTTCATCTATTCTATTTATCCGAACTACTTGAGAAACCAACTAATCGAAACTCCACATTGATCGACTGATCGCAGAAGTCCAATCTTTCCACCCAAACTCAAAGGTGACTAATCAAAAAACATCACATACACCAACATTAAGCTACCAAAAACAAACAAAACACTATACCAAAATCAAGCTAGCAAAAACAAACAATTCGCAAATCCGATCGCACAAAATTGATCAATGAAAGCATGTACCTAACACCGGCATCCCCCACAATGCCGATAGCCATGCCAGCAGCAAGTCTAGTGAGGCCACAAGCCAAGCCCGAAGAGAGATGAGCATAGCCATCAAAGAGGTAATAAGACTTGGCCTTAGGGTTAATCCCAGTGCTGATGATCACAGCAATAATCAATCCGTAAATACCCAAAACACCAGCCATAACAACCGGCACTATGGACTTCATCACCAGCTCCGGCCGCATCACCCCCATCGACGCCACGCCGACTCCACTCTTCGCTGTTCCATAAGCCGCACCCATACCTTCAACCGGAAAAAAAAACCTCTAATTTCGCAGGAAAGCCGAAATTAAGACTACTGAGAAACAATTGAACGAATAGAGAAGTAAAAAATAACGATCCGAGAGAAAAATTGCATGGCATCGAAAACTAGAAAAATCAAAGACAATTCATGAAATGAAATCGAGAAATTGCGGGAGCGTACAGGAGAAAACGAGCGCGGCGGCGGCGCCGAGAAAGCCGAAGAAGGGAGCAGTTTCATCGCCGCTGAAGGTCGACGACATCTTCGTTTCGGATCGAAATTAGAGTGAAAGCAATTTCTGGAGACGATTGGATTTTGGATCTGTTGAGCAGCAGCTACGATTAATAATGAGTTCTTACAATTTTAATAAGAAAATAATTTCAATTTTGTTTTCAATATAAAACTCGGGAAAAAGAGGTTAAATTGGGCCTTGGCCCTTACTTCAAATGGGCCTATTTGAACATGATAAGCTTATTGGGCCGGTATTCATTTAAAAATCAAATTAACGTGACATAATTATAATAACTATTTTGTAACCATTTCTATTTTGGGGGATTAGGGGTATTTTGGACATTTTGCATATGTGTAATATTTCTAAAAATAAGGAGTGAATAATTGTTATATATTAGTATAGATATATAGTAATTAGACGATTAATTTGGAAAAAAAATAGATGCATTGTGTTGAATTAATATACTTTCAAAACCTCACAAAGTAGAGCTTTTGTAATACATATTTCTCAAACCCTCTTGAATATGATTGTGTCGTTCCCTCTCATACTTTAATTCTAATGCTTAATTATGTCTCAATAATGAGGGATTTTTCATTCCCCTGTGCAGTTCGAACATCATTGTGATTCAAATTATTCATTCAAAGTGGCTTCACCACCTCCGATGGTGGACCGTCGATAGGTACGGGTGGAGGTGGTGGGCCATAGACCGGTTCGGTTGGATGTACGGGATTAACAACCGGTGGTGGAAGAGGCTTAACCACCGGTGGCACAGGGTCGTTGATAGGCGTTGGTGGCCCGTTGATGGGGGTGGGTGGGTTAGGTTTGTCAAATGGCGGTATCGGGGGGCTAGGGGGGCCTTCGAAGGGTTTCGGGATCGGATGGAACCACGGGTGACGAGGATGGCGGTGGAAATAATGTGGCAAGAACTTGGAAGAGCACAATGTAGCCGAGAACCGTAGGTTTTTCGCAGGGGCGAATGTCGTTTTTTGGTCGGTTTCGGACTTGAGCACGAGCTTCGAGGCTTCGAGTCCGTCGTTGGTGGGGCAAGGGAGGGCCGCGGCGGTATGGAGTTGTGTGTAGCATTCTTCTTTGAGGCTTCGGCCATCTTGTACTAGCTCCTTTGGAAGTTGTACCTTGAATTCGCCTCGATTGTCGAGCTTGCCGGCGCCGAACGTCTTCGTTTCGCCGGTTTTGAGCTTGCAATCGACGGTCACTCCGAGACCTACACTCGCACAAATTCATTAAGCAATTGCCAAATATGATTGTAATTTTAAATTATATTTTAGTTTAATTTGATAAGCGACACATGCATGGCTAATAAAAAGTTACTACCTCAGTCAATGAGTTTAGTCTCATTTAATTTTGATACATAAATTAAAGAGAGTAGAGATGTCATTTTAATTAATTATAAGAAGAGTCCGTTAATTGTAGTTAAGTATTTTTTTTTCCACATTCAAAAATTGACTAATAAATTAGACGGACCAAAATGATAAATGAGACTAATTAAATGAGATAAATGTGGTGAAAAACACACCACATTTCACGAGAGAGGAGAGAGAAAGAGAGACCTGAAAACGCCAGAGAACTACGCAAATTATGCTGATTGCAATCAGCACATTCAGTGGTGCCAACGACTTCGAAAATCTTGTCAATTGCAGAGCAAAAACTCATTGAGAATAATAAAAACGACAAAAAGAAACTTTGATAAAGAGAATGAGCCCCCATTTTTGGACCTCTCTCAACTGCAAATTCTCTTCCTAAAAATAATAAAATGCTACCTACAAACGTTTAAAACAGACCCATGAAATATTGAAGCCTGTATAACTTCTTGAAAATGGTTTTGATTTTTGAATGAAACGATACACAGAGGACAATGTATTTATATACATAAGTATATATGCAGCAATTCAAGTACATTAAAGTATATATTAAAAGTGGTAACGTTATATTTATATATTGTAACATAGCTCATATTTAATACTACCACCATCCCTTGCTAGGTGGAAATGCGTGCTGAGAAGTTCAAAAAGAAACACGGTAGTACCCATTTCTCTTACGTGATTATATTATGTTTCTTTCCTAACCCATGATATTTTTCCCTGTACATTCACGTGCTAAATTTGCATTCTAGCTCCTTTTTTTTCGTATTTATATATCTTTATTTATTCTTTTATTATTTATATTAAAAAAAATGACTGAACCCACAAGTCGGAGCGTGCCAAATTATAATATCACTATTAAGAAATCCTTGATATCACCATCTGTTGCCACTAGGCTATAAGGGTCGGATTCTTTTATTATTTATATTGTATGCACCTTTGTACCCGCGCGTTGCGGCGTTTGTTCCGAGGTGTCGTCGCCGACCTCCTATGCCGACGGTCGCCGCCGTCACCGGAAACGCAGCGGCGGCGGGACTGATTTTAGCGATTAGCTACGACTACGTTGTGATGACGTCATAAATGAGTGAAATGAATAAACATGCACTTTCTATTTCCGGGGAAGTGATGGGCAATTTGGATATTTCGCATATGTGTAACTTTCTATTGGGCCCGTCCTGTAAATCATTCAGCTGGCCCGGCCCAATAAGTTGTTGGGCTACATAATGTCATGCTCCGGCCCGAAACCGAAGGGGTGGGCCCAAAATGGAGAGAATATAATATTCCAGCTACTACGAGGTTGTGACAAATTCACCTAATTCAGAGACGATGCATGCTTTTACATGGCTTCATTAATACTTTAGTCTATTATAGTAAAGTGACTGTCCCATGAGCTTATTTGATTTCTGGTTCACATGAAAATTTAGTAGAGCATTTAAACCAGGAAAATATAACAAAATACTGAAAAATAGTTATGATAGAAGAAGAAATGTGGGAAATAGTAACTGCAATATTTGGAAAATAAACTCATACATCTGACATTCAAACCAAATGAAACAAATACAAAGGTCTAGACTTCAGACCATCATGAATATTACAAACAGTAAAATCTTCTTCTCAATGTTTTCTATCATCAATCGCTCACACTATCTCCCTTGAAACTTGAAAAGGTAAAAAAAAAGAACAATTATTTTATTCTTGAAAGCATAAGAAGACATCTTGATGAATGCAAGAGTAATTACACTTGTTTCTTGAAAATGATCAAGGGTGGGGAATGCTTGGAGGGAGAGGTGGGAAGTGGCCGAATTTCGGGTGGTGGAAGTACTTCGGAGGAAACTTCGGTAGGGGAGGAAGTTTCGGAAGAGGAGGGCACGGCTTCTTAGTGATTGGTGGAAGCGGCTTCACCACCACCGGGGGCTTGTAGATGGGGACCGGTGGTGGAAGCGGCTTCACCACCACGGGTGGCTTGTAGATCGGGGCAGTCGGAGGGCAGGGCTTCTTGACAATCGGTGGTTTTGGCTTAGGCTTGTAGATCGGTGGTTTAGGTTTAGGCTTGTAAACCGGTGGCTCTGGCTTTGGCTTGTAGACCGGCGGTTTAGGCTTCGGCTTGTAAACCGGAGGTTCTGGTTTGGGCTTGTAAATCGGTGGCTTAGGCTTAGGCTTGTAAACTGGGGGTTCTGGCTTGGGCTTGTAGACCGGGGGTTTAGGCTTAGGCTTGTACACCGGTGGCTCCGGCTTGGGCTTGTAGACTGGGGGTTTGGGCTTAGGCTTGTAGACCGGGGGCTCCGGCTTGGGCTTGTAGACGGGAGTCGGTGGTTTGTAGATCGGGATGGAGGGTTTAGGCTTGTAGAGGGGCGGGAGAGGGGGCCAGGAGTGGCCGAAGTGGGGCAGGGTTGGTTTCGGGGGATGCTTGAACCATGGATGGGTCCAAAATGTCTTTGAAGAGCACAATGCGGCCGAGAATCGTAGGTTCTTCCCGGGGGCGAAGGTCGTCTTTTGCCCGGTTTCGGACTTGAGCACGATCTTCGAGGCCTCGACCCCGTTGTGGGCGGGGCAGGGGCTGGAGGTCGAGCTATGGAGCTGCGCGTAGCATTCTTCCTTTAGTGTTTGGCCATCTTGTACCAACTCCTTCGGTAGTTGTACCTTGAACTTGCCCTCGCCGTCGAGCTCGCCGGCGCCGTACCTTTTCGTGTTGCCGTTCTTGAGCTTGCAATCGATGGTCACGCGGAGACCTATAATATCATGTACAAATATTTTTCAGACTATTAATTTTGTCTCTATATATCGTTACGGATTCAGTCAAAATCTTAGAATCAACCAAAGACAAAATCTCGAAATTTATTCTTCCACGTTGGCATTGCTACGTGTACCGATCAACATATTTTATTTTATTAATAGATTAATAATATATGATATAATTAAATATCTAACATTTAAAATTTATATTAAGAAAATATACCCATAACATTGAAAATTTAAATCTTAAAATTTGTAACGTGTTAATTATTTATAAATGCAATATAAGATGTTAGAAGAGAAGAGAATACAGGATATGATTTGGTAAGAAAAGATTATGGGATTTTTTCTTGCATTCAAGAACTACTACTACACATAACACATGCATGGCTAGTTATCAAAGAACGAAAACACACCCACACATACACAGTCACAACATTTCATGAGAGAGAGAGAGAGACCTGAAAATGGCTGAGAAGACTTGAAGTTATTCACGTTGCAATCGGCACATTCTGTACTGCCAACAACCTCGAACGTCTTGTCATCAGCACTGCAGAAACTCACTGCAAATACTAATAAAGACAAGATGAAGAAACTCTGACAAAGGGAACCAACCCCCATGCTTTTGGTCCTCTCTCTCTCTCTCTCTCTCTTAACTAACTTCTTTCTTTTCTTAAATGTTTAGAAGAAACCCATGAAATGTCTGGTGATGATGAATGAGAATGAAGCACAAAGGGAAGTATATATATACACACAATTCTTGAAAGAAAGTAGTTTTTTTTGTATATAATTAAGTTGATCAAACCGACGATATTCTTAAATGATATCACATGAGGTTAGGTCCCATTGATCACGACTCAAGATTTAAAGCACCAATATTATATAATTAAATATATCTATAGGCTAACCAAAGTTTTTGACTCATCCATCTCTTGTTATGAGATGGTTCTTTTATGTTTTTGTATTAAATCAGTAGATATTCTTTTTTACAGTGACAATGCGGTAACATTAGGTATAGTTAAATGAGATATTTTGATTATTATTTTTGTATTGATTGAGTGAAAGTGAGAATGGGAAGAGAAGAAGATATTTGTATTTGATTGATTAGCATAAAAATGTGGGCACATGCACAGCTTTAGCAGCAAAGGCCATTATCATCATTTAGTGAGGCTTCAACTGCACCATTTAGTCCTTTCTGTATCTCTTTAAACTAACTTAGTTACCACCATTCTCTCACCTAATTAATCTCTATTTTCATAGAAAAATAATGTAGTTTTTGTTTTGATTGTGTGAAGAAATAACAGAGGTGGGGAGGTGGGGGAC
>JAOWBJ010172371.1:0-11636 GCA_028566335.1 Monarda citriodora | reverse complement strand
ACTAGAAGCTACTTGGGAAGGGCCGTACCGGGTGAGTGAAGTTCTCGGCAAAGGGTCTTACAAACTGACCTATATGTTTGGTGAACAAATTCCCCGCACTTGGCATGTCTCAAACCTCAAAAAGTATTACATATGAATGGGCATTGTCACTTCTTCTTCGCATGTAAGTCCGGTCGTTTAAGATCTAAGTAGTCAGTTCGTGGTCTTTTTTATGGTCTTTGTACATTTTTGAGCTATTTATAAAATCTTTTATTTATGTATTCGTCTCTCATTTTATCGTTATTCTATTAGTTACTTTGCATATGTCTGAAGTCCCATTTATATACAATTATCACAACTCGAAAGGCTGGCCCCCATTCTGAGTAATACCGAAGACACAAAAGTCAAAATCTTCTTCAAGAAGGTACAAGACTTGTCAAGGTTAACTAAAGCACTTCATCATTACGAAGTGCATACACTAAAACGCATTCTAGGAAGTCCGATCCTAGTTATAAAACTCGCCAAATAAGGACACCTTCAACTTCGGTAAAAATAAAAAACCGAACACAAACAACAGTAAACTCTGCAAATATGCAGTAATAATAATATTTTATTAAGTGCAAAAACATTTGTACATATGTTTCTTTGTTACATGACTATGGTGCAGGTTTCTTCGGTTGATTGCAGTATAACCAGTTTTCCACAAAATCTGAAGGCTTCCTCACTCGCATTAGATTATCCAAGTTAAACGACCGCTTAGTCCCTCCAGTGCTTCCACTTCGGGAGGACGAACCTACCGGTTTTTTCCCCTGACTCTTGGACCAAGGTTTTTTATGTAAGCGGGCCAAATCCTCTTGACGATCTTGTTCGGTTGGTTCCGGATGGTAATTAATAGTTGCAGACTTCAAAGTCGGAACACTATCTAAAACCTCCTTCAGGTTCAGATGCCGAAGCAAGACAACTTGGTATATCCCAGCAAGTTGACGAATTACGTCAATCTCACTCTGGTATTCGTTGCTCCAAAGACTATACTGATGTTTCACTACACGGGAGCACTTCCAAGTCTTCCAAATTCGATCTTCAACCTCACTAATCGTGAGCCCTCCAGCACTGTGAATGATCGCTTCGTACTCTTTGCTCTCCTCTTTGGTCAGCTTGAATTCGGATTTCACATCCGTTAGAGTGGTTTGCAGTGACACCATCCGGGCTACCAGTTCGTCATACTTGATTTGGTCTGCACGTGCCCGGCTATCAGCTTCGTTCAGTGCCGAAGTGTAGAGTTTCTTCTAATGCAGTATTTCTAATTCCTTAGAATTAAGAATACGAAGCAACTCTTTCAGTTCGGCTTCCCAGTTAAAAGTAATACGCTATAGAAATTAAAAGCATGAAGCAAGAATGTAAATACAAGCATATTGAAGAGCAAAGAGTCAATTCATTTCATTCTGAAAATTTGAGTACATTGAGAGGGCGCAAAGCCGGAGTACAAGATCAGCATAACTAAACTAAAAAGAAAGTGAAGGGGGAAAATAATCATACTTCATTGTTAGCACCCCCGCCTTCTTCATCATTGTTCGGCAACTCGGCTTCATTGCCAGTCGGAGTGCCGTCCTCAGGATTTGGCTCTTGAGGGTCCTTAGCCGGAAAGGCCTCTCCGTCTTTTGGCGACTCCGGCACCTCCTCTTCCTCTTCGCCCTCCTCCTCCTCCTCTCCTTCAGCAGCCTGCGGCATTAACGGTGTAGGAGACAAGCAAATTGCTGGCTCATGAATAATTTCTCCGTGTAAACACGAAGAACTTCTCCTTGGGCCGCAGCCGCTGTAGCCACTTCCTGCTCCTTTTGCTTGGTCAGGATCTCTAGCCGAGTCTTCAAGACCTCGGCTTCATCCTTCGAGGCCATCGCTTCGGCCCTTGCCGCCCTTGCTTCGGCCTCCGTAGTGGCCGCCTTGTTGTTGGCCCGATCCAAGGCCGCCTCCATCGCCCTGACTTTGGTGGCCAACTTAGCAGCCTCTTTCTTGGCCTTCGTGGCCTTGTCCTTGGCCTCAGCTAAAGACTTCTTCACTTGTCGGCACCCGGCCGCCGTCTTCTTCAGTTAGGCCGCGAGAACGCCGGCCATCAACTCCAATTTTTGCACAAGATAAAAGCGGTTAAGTACTTATTTTCTTTCCAATACTATGCTGATTGAAGTATGCATACCTCGGAAAGGTCCTCCGGCCAGGACAACGTTTCTGCTATGGAACCCCCATGCGCCGGAGCCATGGGTAGTTCGGAAAGTTGGGAAGAGAAGGGGCAACACCTTTCCCCTTATTGAACAAATCCTCCACAGTTCTCTCTGAAGAGAATGAGGAGGATGATACAGTCTTCGGGATGACAACCAGTGCGTCCTCAACCCTTTGCCTCTTCGGCTCCTGCTCCGACGCAGTAGAAGTTGAACCAATTGGTTTTGGCCTCTTGGCCTTCTTTTTCCTGTCTCCTGCAGCAGCTTCCTTGCCGCCAAAGTTCGCCTGTAGATTCACTACAGATAATATCGAACTAAAGTCAGCAAAAGGAGTTAAAACAAAACCACAGCATAAGACCAGAACCCTCACCCATCTTCCTATCATCATCGGACACGAAGTCAATTGGACCCCGGGCGAGCTCGGTATCCGGAATCACTCGCGTCACCATGGGGAGTCCCTTGATCCTTTCCTCGAGCTCGCCGAGGGGCCTAGTAATAGGATGTGATAGAGAGGGAGACACCACCCAAGAAAACTCCCCAGCTCCGGTTCTATTATAGAAAAAGAAGTGGTGGTGCCCCAACGGCCATTTGGTATTGGTTTTGGCCTTAAATGTGTTTATGGGGGTAATGTAAAACCAAGACCCCTTCCCTTTAAAGGCATAAGGCATAAAACCGAAGTATCAAGTCCACGGTCAACTCGTGACCAAGTCTTTGCACTTCGGTCGCCAGAACTGTGAGGTATCTCCACGATTTCGGCGTTACTTGTCCAAATGGTAGTTTAAATTTAACTAATAAAGCTTTAAACATGGGGTGCAATGGAAGCCGAAGCCCACATTTCAAGCAGGCTTTATAAACCACCTCAAACTCATTCTCCGGTATGTCTGCCCTCGCACTACTCTCCGGTACAAGGACAGTACCTCCCGGCAGATCATACCCATGGTAAAGGTTAATTGCCGCCTTCTCCATCAACATGGACCAGTAGTAATGTACGAATTTCAGAACTGCCTTTTTCCGGCTGACAGGGCTAGGCGGCGGCGTGACTATTCTACATTCATCATCCCCACTATTTTTACTACCTGACGCCCCGCTATTTCGACTACCCGACGCAAATTAGAGGGAGTTGGTGGACATAGTTACTTGTTAAGGCTCGCGGAAGATCACGGAAATGGAATTTCACCGGTGCTACTGTTGCAAATCGACAACTACTAGAAAAATCGTCGTTCGCCGGAAATCGCCAGAAATTTTTTCGAATTTTGCAGAGAGTATGATTAAAAGAGGCAAGTGGAAAAAGTTTGAAATGAAACAAAAGCCTGCTTTTATCCAAAATTGCGGACGATTCGTATCCCGCTTTATCGGGATACGTATCGTCGCATTTAATGCAGAAGAGTACATTGCAGGATACTCCACGTCAGCCAAGATTTGACTCCGGCATTGCCGAACTGGTTAAATCAACACATCAACCAAGATTTGACTCTGGCATTGCTAAACAAGTTAATCACTGCGGTTCCTAAATGGTCAGGGTTTATATTGCCAAGACCATTATATTTGGCCCATCAACAGTATAGGCTTGGGGAATTGGCCCAAGCCAGTTCGGTCTAACAAAGAATAGTTCTGCATTGTATTCGGACAACATTCTATTCGGACCCCCTCAACTCCAGGGCACAGGCAGATTATTTCAGTACCGAATCTAGAGACATAAGACTTTGGCAGCACAACATCAATGGGACTCCGGCATGACCGAAGCCCTTAGTACGAAGTAAAACACATGTAACTTTTCTAGTCACTTTTGAGGCTGTTCAACGACGTGGGTGACGTGGCCATGCACAACCATCACCCACGTCCCATGCTGACTGCTCCCAAGCGGTTAACTTCAGTCTTGTTGGGCCTGCAGGCCCAACCCTACTAGTCTAGGTGTATAAATAGCACCTTTAGCTGATGAGAAATTTTTAGAATCTCATATTGTAAACTGTACTCGACAAGCAATACAAAAAGCAATCTCTTTATGTCTATGGACGTAGATTTACCTCAGTAAATCAAACCACGTAAATCTTTTCGTGTTCTTATTTTCTGTCATTTATTACTTACAAAAATCCGCACTCGATCATCCATCATAGCAACAAGGTCCAACAAAAGCACGATCGATCACTGGCGCTACGTGTGGGAACTCTATATTCGTGTTTTGATCAACGCTTTTCACAACCTTGTTCAACTATGCCGCCGAAGAACACCAGATCCATTGCTTCCAAGGTCACGGGTGGCAACAACATACGATGTGCACAAGCTGACAGGATGCCTCGCTGCTCTGATCCGACTCCTCTCAAAGGCAGCAGAAAAGCAACTCCAATTCTTCCAGATTCTGAATAAGGTATCGAACTTCGAATGGAGGGAGGAACATCGCAAAGCCTTTGACGACCTCAAAGGTTATCTTGCCAATCTCCCCACACTATCAGTTCCGAAGGAGGGAGAAACTTTGTCGCTGTACCTCGGCACTTCGGATGAGTTCGTCAGTGCAGTACACATCCGAGAAGAGGGACGTCGCCAACTCCCTATATACTTTATAAGCCGAGCACTCAAAGGAGGTACCAGCCACTGGAGAAGATCGCCCAAGCATTGGTTAACACTGCAAGACGATTGAGGTTGTACTTTCATGCACATCTAATCCAAGTCCTCACCGATCTTCCACTTCGCCAAGTTCTCACTAAGCATGAAGCCTCAGGCCACATTGCGAAGTGGGCCATCAAACTCGGGGAGCATGCAATATCCTTTCATCCCCAAAAAGCTATCAATGGACAAGTCTTGGTTGATTCCTAGCCGAGGCCAAGTTCAAAGAGGATTCAAAGGCTCCTGAACCGACCCCGCAGAGAGTTGAAACCGAGACGCCAAAGGAAGCACCTGCGAACTGTTGGCAGGTTTACGTTGATGGAGGTTCAGGGAAAGGGAAAGCAGGAAGCAGAGCAGGAATCCTACTTATCAGTCCAGACGGGCATGAGCTAAGCTACTCACTCCGATTTGCATTCCCAACAACAAACAATGAGGAGGAGTATAAGACCATCCTCCATGGACTTCGCCTCGCCAAGAGCCATAACATAGAGACTGTCAAAGTTTATAGCGACTCCCAAGTCATAGTAAACCACATATTGGGTGCAAGTGAAGCTCGTGGAGAAAAGATGAAAAAGTACCTCGATAAAGTCCGTAGCTCGCAGCAAATGTTTTCATACTTTGAACTGGTCAGAGTTCTAAAAGGACAGAACTACCGAGTTGATGCCTTAAGTAAGCTCGCATCTACGCCATCATCCAATTCGCCAGTCGAAAACATCCTGAGTCGAAGCATAGATGAAGCTGAAGTAAGCGAAATACACGACGAGCCAAGCTGGATGACCCCTATCCGAGAATATTTTGAGAAGGGAGAACAACCTGATGACAAGCTCGAAGCTCGAAAACTTCTCACCAGATCGCTGAAATACACACTGGACCAAGGTATTCTCTACCGAAAATCCTACCTCCAACCCCTCTTGAGGTGGGTAGGACCCGGTGAAGCGGACTACGTTTTGCGATAAGTTCATGAAGGATCTTATGGCAGCCACATTGGTTGCCGAGCTCTGTCAAACAAGGTTATGCGAAGCGAATATTACTGGTCGACGTTAACTCACGGTGCAACCAAGCTGGTCAAGAGTTGTCTGAAAGTCCATGCAAACGTACGACTTTCTAAGACCGAGCTCGCCAGCATGCAAAGCCTGTGGCCGTTCATGCAATGGGGGATCGACATCGTGGGACCCTTCGATAAGGCCCCGGGCCAATTGCAATTCCTGATCGTTGCAATGGACTTCATTACAAAATGGGTGGAGGCCGAACCGTTGGCCAAAATCACGAGCAAAAATGCTCTTAATTTTGTATGGAAGAATGTCAGCTGCCGATTTGGAATACCCCACATACTTGTCTCGAATAATGGGACGCAGTTCATGGACAGAGTGTTCATAGAATGGTGTCAAGAGCTAAAAATCCAACAGAGTTTCACTTTGGTGGCCCATCCTCAAGCCAATGGTCAGACCGAAGTCACCAATCGAACAATCATGAACGAACTAAAAACTCGACTGGGACGAGCTAAAGGAAGGTGGGTGGAGAACATCCCAATGTCCTGTGGTCCTACCGGACTACCTACAGAACCTTGAATGGAGAAACGCCATACAGTCTAGTTTATGGCTCCGAGGTAGTGATTCCAGTCGAGATCGGGATGCCGAGCTCACATGTCATGCACTTCTCTGAGGAGGTTAATGACGACAACCTCCGAGCCGACCTAGACTTATTAGAGGATAAGAGAGAGCTCGCCTTCATCAAGAAAGCCCGATACAAACAACAAGTAGCTCGCTACTATAATCGCCGAGTTAAGCACCACCACCTCCAGGTCGGAGACCTCGTACTCCACAATAACGAAGTCAGCAAAGCAGAAAAGCTCAGTAAGTTGGAAGTCACATAAGAAGGACCATACCAGATCGCATAAGATCTAGGCAAGGGTTCTTATAAGCTCGCTCAATTATCTGGTGAGCTCTTACCCCGCACTTGGCATATTTCCAATCAAAAGATGTTTTATGTATAAGTGAGCGGAGTATTAGACATTTAGAATTGCATTCTTTAGGATTTCATGTAAATGTCTTATTCATTTATTTTCTCAAAATTTTCTTCTGTTCGTTCATGAGTCTCATTACATGTTTTGCATGCCTCACTTATACGTAAATATTCACACACAATTTCTCTAAGGCTAACTATCTTATGTTGTGATATACATCTCCGGACTAATAGATACCCGACCTAAGTGTTTAAAAGCCCCACAAAGGAGAACCACTACTTCAAACCAGCCTTGACTTCCCCATACTCCAAAATAGCTGTGACTTCGGTCATCGCAAAGAATGAGCACTTTCGCTTCAAACCAGCCATGACCTCGGTCATCGCAATAAAGAACCAATCCTACTTCGAACGAGCAATGACATATGTCAACACAAAAAGAGAAGTACATCAGTTCGCGCAATAAATTAAACAAGTTCGGAAAATGACGAAACGAGATGACTTTGTCATTACACGGCAGAAAAGTTACAAACTACAAGTTTGCCTATTACAACACTAAGACCGAGGATGCCTATTGGATGGACTAAAGCTTAACCATTTGTTCACAAAATCTTCACTGGAGCTAAAGTCCATATTAAGCACAACATCAAGGTCGAAT
Source organism: Monarda citriodora (assembly GCA_028566335.1). NCBI lineage: Eukaryota > Viridiplantae > Streptophyta > Magnoliopsida > Lamiales > Lamiaceae > Monarda > Monarda citriodora. The sequence continues at coordinate 4,226 of JAOWBJ010172371.1, read as the reverse complement.
CCTCGACCTCGTCCTCTTCCTCCTCCACGGCCAGTTACACTCCGACCTGCAGACCTTCCGCCTCTGCGACCTCCAGACACTATAGGTCGTGCAAGTCGAGACTCCACAGCTTGTGCAGGCTGGCATACAACAACAACAGATGTAGAGGGACCAGCTTCATCAACAAATGAGCGATCTTCAACAAGTTGGCACAAAGAGGGATATTTATCCAGGATGACTTGGTAAAAACCAGCAATCCTCTTCAGCTTGGCGATTTGTCCATGCAGCACAAGCGGCTCGCAGTCACCCCGCCGACCATAAGCACAACACTCGGTGACGAGCTTCCTGACTTTAGATATCGGGATGCCACCACTTCGCTTCACGAAGATCTCATACGTTGCATGCTCTTGCGCCATCTTGTCATTTTCTTTGAGTTCGCTAGTCGCCTCCTTCAGTTCGTTGTTTGCCTCCTTCAGTTTGTCTACAAGCAAAGTATGTAGCGCATGGAGTTTGTCATATTTGATTAGTGCCGACGTAGCAACGCGCTCACATTCCTCAATAGCTCGACCATACTCCTCTTTCCAATGCATCAGCTCGCTCTCTAGTCTGCTCGACGAACTAGGCCCAGTTGCAACCATGGCATCAGACTGATGACACTTATTTTTCCAAAAGGAAATTTCAGCTTTGGCGGCCTCAAGTGAGTCTAACAGTTCATTTATGCGACCAACGAGATGCGACGCATCATACATTTTGGGAGATGGAGACTGATTACAACAAAGAATGTAATAAAGCAAGCTCAGATATGTGGAAAAAGAGTTATTTATTTCATTGATAGCAAAAGCAGTATCCTAATGGTACTGTAATTACAAGGAGAATGGCTACAAAAAGAAATTTTTTACAAAGGGAGGAAGATCAAACCCTTGATTCAGGGTCATGTTTGGGGGTCTCCTCCTCTATCGGAGTATCCTCCTTCCCAGCCTCCACATCAAGATTGCGGTCCACCTCAACCGCACGAACTGACTCCGCAGTTAGGAGATTTGAGGCGACTTCCAGCTCCTTCAGTAGAGGAATTCCTAAAGGCTCGCCCAAATCTCATCTGCTAAAGCCTAGTTGTTGTCCTCGGTAGACCGCTTCTCATACCCGTACATGGAGAGATCCAAGTCCGGAAAGTCCTTCTGTGCAGCTTCAAGGGCTTCCACAGCGAACTCTTCTCCGAGTATGCTCCCAACGGTAGAAGCCAGCCTCCTGAACCTCTTAGAGAGGAGCAACCTCTCCGCGAAGGTCCGCAGCAAGGGACCCTGGGTAGTGACGACCTCAGACCTCAGGTCGTCGCGTTGCTTCTCCATTTTTGCGACCTTGGCCTTAGCCGAAGACGCCTCCTCGCGAGTTGCCTTCTCCTCTTGGCGAGCAGCAGCAGCTCGTACTTCGGCTTCATCCAGCTTCGAGCGGAGTTACTCGATCTATTCAGCCGTATCGGTTGCGACCTTGGCAGCCGCACTCTTCTCCAGCAGGGCGAAACCCTGCGAGATCATGCATTCTGGCCCTCTGCACAGATCACAAAAATAGAATTAGCACATGTCGTATGCGAGAACAGATTATACAGCAGATCAGAGACACTTACCCTTACATCAAAGAGAAGCGGTGGATCAGTTGGATCCACAGTCAAGTCTACTAGCCCTTCGATCAGAGCGGGGAGTGGCACTGTCTCTTTCATCCCATTCTTTATTCTTTTGGAATGATGATGGACATGAGAGTGGTCCCCGCTTTGCGGGGAAACCACGTTGGTAATAGTCCACTCCGAGCTCGAAGCAGACGCCGCTAACACACCTCCAGCAGATCTCTTGCCCTTCTTCTTTACCACCACCTTTGCAAGACCCACTGCGAAGAGCGAACAAGCAAGTTATTTTTAAGATCGAGACAACAAACTTCGAAACGACAACAAAGAAGAAGCAGATCCTTACCCTTCACCGTCTCCACTTCGACAGATGGATCACGAGGGTCGGACTTCACCTCGTACTCACTCACCAACCTCTCCTTAAGGGAGAGATACCTCTTCGAGGGTTTTATCTTGTCTAAGGATTCAGTTCGCCAAGCGAACTCTGTACACCTATATCGGTGTCTCGAATAAAGAAAAATTTCGAGTGCCAACCTTGGACTTTGTTCGGCAATCGAACTTTGAAGTTGGTCTGCAGCGAAGCGTAATACCAGCTCGACGATATCTTAAAAGCAAAAAAAAAGGTAAAAATCATGTCTCGAGTCATAGGCAGTCCGGCCTTAGACTCCAAAAAGGCAAGAGAACAAAACAATTTGGAGTCAATTGCCCTAATGGCAGTTGATGTGTCTCTAGTATAACATGATAAGCAGAATGAATGGGAAACCGAAGACCGCTATGCAGAGCGTCTTCATACACAGTCACAAACCTTATCAGAGGGGTACAGGCCCGATCCAGTGGGCCCAGAATAATGAATGTTGTATTTTTCGGCAGCGGAAATAAAGATATCAAATCCCTAACAGGCCATAATGTAAGGGAGGAAGAATAATGATTCACAACCCCGACACCTACGGCGCCGGAGTAAGCAACAAAATTAGTCTGCCCCACATATAAAATATCTACAGGCTCCGGAACTAGACGAGCGGGCATGGAAAACTCTAACTTAGATGCCACAGACTTAGAAGAAGAGGAAGTCATGGCTACTTACTGGTTTCTTGGTGATTTTCGCGAAAGCAAAAGGTGGAATTTAACCGGAGAAAGCAACGACGACGGCGGGGGAAGATGGAGAACTTTGATTTTTTTTTCTTTCTTCCGTTTAAGAAGTGAGAAATAAAATCCTCAATCGTGCCCTATATGCCAGTTTTAGGCGACGGTTCAAACTCCCGCCTTCCTATTGGCCGCCAACCTCGAAAATCCAACCGGTGCATTTAATTAAAGTAACCGACACTGTCAGTACTTCAGCTCGGCGCCCTTTCATCTTCAGTTCGTAGCTCGATTTTCAGCACAGCCCGCTCACTGATCAGTTCATGAGCACACCTCTTTTCAGTGAGGTGTGATTAATTGACTTCGTCCACCTCGACGAGGGCAATCAGTTCGCAAGCTCACCTCTTTTTAGCGGGGTGTGATTTATTGACTTCGTCCATCTCGACGAAGGCAATCAGTTCACAAGGTCACCTCTTTTCAGCGGGGTGTGATATATTGACTTTTTCCATCTCGACGAGGGCAATCAGTTCGCAAGCTCACCTCTTTTCAGCGGGGTGTGATTTGTTGACTTCGTCCATCTCAATTAGGGCACAGTTTGCAAGCTCACCTCTTTTCAGCGGTGAGTGATCTATGCTACATCATATCCTCATCTCTACCTCTCTTTGGGGGGGGGGGGGATGTGATAGTACATGGCCTAACAGTTAGGCCCGAGCAAGAGGCCAACCAGAGAATGACCTCGAGAAGTGCTCGGCTCAATGCAGTTCGGCCTAAACACAAGGCCCATTCCAGATGACAGGTTGGCCCCAGCACAAGGCCACTTGGAATGCAGTTCGGCCCACAGCTCGACTCCAACACTCTAACGCAAATATGACTCATACTCAAAGCCTATCTCGAAGACTATAATAGAGAGATAGGGATTAGGATATCTACAAAAGAAAAGATATATATAAAGCCCCAAAGTTATCCGATTTGGGCCTAGACTTCGTATTAGAGAAGGATTCTACTTGTAAGCCTATAAAGAAAGGCGTTAGGATAGAAGAGGGGGACACACAATCTCTCAAACTCTCATACACTAGAGCAATAAACACTTTTCTCCTTTTTTCCCGTGGACGTTGATCTGTCTCAAACAGATCTAACCACGTAAATCCCTTGCGTTCATACTTTATTTTTACGTTCTCCGTCATAGAAACAAAGTCCAACAAAAGCACGATTGATTAATAGTCATGCCAAAATATTCATAAAATTATGTTTATGGTACATAAGTGTGTTTATGTTTAGATATACTTCATAAGCATAATTATGTAGCATAAGCAATATTTTATTCATATTAAGCATGATTGTGTATAGATTCAAGTATCATTCTCATTTCTCACACTAGGATTTATTTTATATGAACCAAACAACAACAACAACAACAACAACAACAACAACAACAACAACAACAACAAAGTCTTTTCCCAAACTAGTTGGGGTCAGCTAAGATGAACCATCGATAGACCAAAAGTCTCAAAGGGAGAAGATAAGATAGAAAAGAGTAAAGATAAGAGAAGAG
>JAOWBJ010172157.1:0-11643 GCA_028566335.1 Monarda citriodora | reverse complement strand
ACTTACATTACGTATACGAAATCAATTAAAGATTGTTTTGTCCACGTATGTAGTATGTTCCCAAAGTTTTCTTTTGCTCAGTCTACTTATTGATTTGCAGATAGAAAGAAACTTTTTCTCCCACTTATATTGGCTGTCATATGGTAATTCTGAAGCTGTGTGAATTATAAAATTATCAAATCTAATCATGGGATTGTTAATCACTACGTTTTGATGCCTTAAATTCTCAGAAGTGCTTTGGCATGAGAATCACTGTCAAATATGAAGATGAAGATGATTTCTATTTTCCTGTATTCATTTAATGCACTTGTTATTGGTTTCCTCTTTTCTATAAACACGGCCAGATTATGTGATTACCATCTATTGATCATCCCATAGACCATACACCAGGTAATGGATATGGTGTTAATATGTAAACCATTCTGATTTTCTTGTATTTAAGTATTTGAATTATTTGGTTCTTGTTTGAAACTCTAATTATACTCTGAAATACTCAAAAAAATTCGTTAGAATAAATGAACTTACTTATGACAATGGAGAGTGGATGAATAACTGATTCACATTTGCTGATGGTTTCTTGAGGACTAGAAAATTTGATTAGTTATTGGCCTATTGTCTATCTGAAACTCTAGTTAGATTCTCTTCAGTACTTTTGATACAGACCTGGGTCTTGCTCTCTTATCTTTGAATGCGAAAGCTTTTATATAAGAGATGCTCATCTTCCTTCTACATATATGCAATGCACGTTTCCAGGACTATGACTTGTAGTTCAAATTGCACGTTATCTGCCATTCATGCTCTGCATATTCTGTTTATATGATTTTGTAATCTAAGATTCTTCAGAACTATATTATGATGCATGCATATCAGTATAATAATGGACATGATGTGTATTCACAGATTTAGGATCTGTTGGGAGGCATTTGTACATTGCTTAAGCTCTTTTCTACACACATAACACCATAATGATGTAGCAGTAGCAGTACACGTCTAATAATGCAACACTAATTGGAATAACAAACTGAGAACATCTTCTTCTTCTTCTTCCTTCCGGAATTGGTTGCTGTTTGTCCAACACTTGTGCTATCCTCGCTCACTTAGGGCTGAAGGCCTGCATTGCATATGGAAACTATAGTTAGGCATTGATTTACAAGGTTAATCGTTGCTCGACAAATATATATATATATATAAGGTTTTGTTTTGACTTACAGCGAATACAGTGGCATGACCAGGATCAGCCAGGTGAGCAAAGAGGTTATCAATAGGGCCCGTTCCGGTGTAGATATGTTGGAACCATGCTCCCATCACCGCCAACATCGCCAATCTTCCGTTCTTGATCTCCTTAGTTCTCAACTCCTTGAGCTTTTGCGGGGATCCTGAGCCCCAGCCAAGAGGGTCGAACCATAAGCCGCCTGGGTAACCAACATCGGTTCCGGTAAGCTTGTTGTTTGGGAAAACGGGATCCGTGTTAACAGATCCGGGCTTGATGATGTCGGCCCATCTTCTTCCCTCGGCCCACCCGATCAGAACCAGCTCCACAACGAAGAGCGTGGTGGTGTCCGTGAAGTACTCTTGCTCACCGGCCGTGTACCATGATGGCGTGTTTAGAATACCGATCTTGGTGAGGAACTCGGGGATGAAAATGCCGGCTGCCCCCAACATCGCCCACCTGCAGTGCACGAGCTCCGCTTGCTGGTTCCATTTCAAGCTTTCCGGGTCAGATCCTGCATGAATTCGAATATGCTACTTTAGTGTTTTTCAATTTGATTGTTATAAGTTTAGTTGATGTCGTTGTATACCTAGGCCGAGAGGATCGAACCCGAAGTCTCCGGGAAGGCTACCATCGAGCCACGGGGGAGGGGTGCTCCCGGGGAACCAGATTGGTCTCTCGGGATCAGCTGCAGCGCACACGGCTACCGTTCTCGTGCTCAAAGGTGATGTGAACTTGCTCACTCTCAACTTTCTTCCTCCAAAGAAAGAGGCCTTGGTAGCTCCTACAATTGATCCATTTTTCTGGGAACTGCATCAATCATAATACATTAAAGTCATATGTCTGTGTATAAACATTGATTCTTGAACATGCAACATAAATTGGAAGCAAAAAGCTTGCCTTGGGGAAGAGAATGCAACAGCAGCAATGGCTGATGAAGCACAGGCAGAGGCCATCTCTGTACTGGTTGTGTCTGCAGGTAATTGGTGTTTGCTGTTTGAGGAAATGAGAGTTAATAATAATGTAGGGATGGATTTTAAATGGTGTTATCTAATGAGGATATGAGTGTTGGATTGTGATTGGCTGGTTGAGATGCCATGTGGCCACCACAATCTAGTATCTTTGCTCTTTGCCTCGAGTTCTTCACATCTCAAACTTGTGGTGCTACTTCTTACTTGTTATTTTCCCCCTCTTTCTTATTTGCTATCAAGATTCAAGATTTTTCTCTCTTTCTCTATATATCCTCTACTATTTATCTATACCTACCTCAAAACTAGAAAGTGTTACCCATTTATGATATACGAAATGTCCAAACTAGTATATAATAGTTATTCACCCCCTCAAAATTAGAAAATGTTACTTGTTTGTGATATCCGAAATATCCAAACTGCTCCTGCCCAAAAAAAATAGAAATTGTTACAATAGTTTATAACCGGTTTACCCACCTCTTTATTTTCATTTCGGTCAATCCAGCTAAAGATGACCGGTACTACCTATGCCTACTTACCTACTTTTATTGTTCACATTAATTATCTTCATTTGATTTTGATTGTACTAGCTGCAATACGCGGACACCTGCTAGTCTAACTTAATAAATTACGAGGCTTTGCAGCTTCATTTGTAGCCTACACCCAATATTTTTGGTTTCTTTTAAAAAATGCATTGCCTATTGTGTTCTCTTTTTTGCATGATTATGGATAAGTTAGTAGGTAATCTAGATTCATATTTAATTTTGTCAATAATAAGAGTAGGATCTTAACACACGTGAAATGTGATTTTTTTTTTTCCTCAAAACACCCCTAAAAGCGGGATTAGATAGACCCCAACCCGTAACTGTTGCACTAGTTCAACTTCTTCAATTTCAATTGGCCCCCTAAATTTTATTGGAATAATGGGCAGATGCAAAACTTATCAACATTTTAATATCTATATAGAGTATAACTCACACATTGATTACCTGCATACTCATACACTCAAGATTATTATGAATCCTGACCTAAGGGTGCTAAAATATATCGAAATACCGAAAATACCGTGTTGATAAATAAATAAAATACAAAGAAACCGAAATTTAGAGTATACTGAATTTTTGGTACAGTAACAATATTTTTGATATACCGAGATTATCTCTATACCGGATTTTTGTTAGTATATGAAGAAAAAAAAATAGTATATACCAAACACACCAAAAAAATATTTTATTTTTTATAATGCTAATATTTAACTAAACTTTAAATTTAAACTCAATGACTATAACTCTTTTATTTAAGGGATGCTGCAAGATGTCATTTTCTTAGACTACCCCCAAGTCCCAACCCCATCTTGAATTCTTTTTAATTCCGGTTACTTTTCCAGTGACTTTTGTTCATCCACCTTACGAGCTTCATCCGCATCTTGGACTCTCCTCCTTTTTTATTATTATTTTATTTTATTTTTAATTTTCAACATTAGTATTTTTAACACGTCGTTTGTATTGCACACTGATTGAAAATTACAATACAATCTGAATAAAAAAAACATTCTGGAAATAATATTAAAAAAACAAATCTTCAGACGGAGGAGGGTGTAAGGGGACGATATCGAGCTTCTTGCGGATGAACTCGCATATTTCGCGATGTTTTTTTTAGAACTTCCGGAGTCATGTCGGATGTATCTTCGAGAATTTCAAAGAAAATGCTATTTTTGCGATATTGTTGTAGATCGCATCCCAAGATTAGGACGACGTTGATTTGTGATTTCCGCTTGAGGATTCGGCTCGTTCCCTTGCTCATTCCCTTTGGGCTGCACCGAAAAGGTCGATTGCTTCCGTTGCAATTCGTATCCGTTCTTCTTGATTCATTGTGTGTCGACGAAGAAAATAGTATAATGTAGGGAAATTGAGAGAGAGAAATGTAGGAAAAATATGTGATAATATGTGATAATAGAAATTAGGTGTGTGAATGAAGTAGGATGAAGATGTATTTATAAGGATTTTTGGGATAATAGTCGTTATTTATATGAATTAAAAAAAAGAAAAAAAAAGAACAATCATGCGTCCGAGTTTAAAACTCGGACATAGTAGCGTCCTATTGCTTGCGTCCTTCGATGTGTCCGGACAGCCGTAGTGCCGTCCTGGACGCACCACTCGCCGGAATGTATGCCGCGTAAGGGTGGCAAAATCAGCGTCTATTATTATTATTTTATTCATTTTTTTATATTTATAATTTAAAAAATAAAAGTAATTAAAAAAATACAACATCCAGGTGGACGCTGCTGCATCCGAGCTCCGGCGTCCAGACGTGCGTCCACCCTCCCCCAGCGCCGTCCTGGACGCACGTGGCCGGAAAATGTGGGCTGCGTCCTGGACGCACTGGTCCTATTGGGACCAGTCCTAGGGATACAAGATGTGACATATTTAAGTAGAGTTGTAAATGAATCAAATAATTTTGACTCGATTCGTGATTCGGGTTAGATTAGACCGATTCGTATTCGATATTTTACAATTCGAATTCGAAATCAAATCTTATTTATGATTCGATTATTAATCAAATCCCAAAAAAAATTTAATATTCGATTCGAGATTCGAAAGTATTCGTTTATATATATAATGCTCATGATTTTTTACTATTACTCCAAAGTAGTAATTAAATAAAAATATTGCTTGTTAAATAAACAAAAGCCCATATAAGGGCCCTAAAATATTGAATTCGAATCGAATCGACGAATCGAATCCACGAATCAAATAGGAGAATCGAATCAAATCTACGAATTGAATCTTCATTTAGAGAAAACAAATCGAATCAACGAATCGAATCGAATAGAGCCGAATATCGTTTCGAATCGAATTCGAATCCAATATAGTATTCGAAAAAAAATCGAATCCGAATCCGAATCTTCGAATAACTTAACGAATCCGAGTCGAATCCAGTGATATTCGACTCGATTCGATTCGTTTACAACCCTACTCTAGACCTGGGGTTGTCTTAGACATGGGCTGCAAATGCTCATTAAGAATAAAGTACAACTATACAATAGTACATCACTATAAAATTAAAAACTGTGAAAACGAGGAATTTAAATAACTCACTCAAAACAACACTAATACTATACACTACAATCCAACGCTACCTACAAAAAAGCATACGAAATCCAACTCTTTCGCATCTGAAATTCCCAGAAAAAAAACCAAGCGAAGATGATGCACATGACTTTCTATTGGAGCACAACAGTCACGATTCTCTTTGATTCGTGGACAACCGATTCATGGCCGCCCTACCTCCTCTCTCTCCTCGCCGTCTTCCTCTTCTCCGCTTTCTACCAGTACTTGGAGGACCACCGCCTCCGCCTGAAGCTCCTCTCCGTTGCCAAGGGATCTCCGCCGCCGTCCTCCGCCGAGACTCCCCTGCTCTTCCCGAAGCTGCGCGGCCGCAAGTGGTCCCCCTACCAATTCGCCGGCGCGATCCTGTTCGGAGTCAACTCCGCGATCGGCTACTTCCTGATGCTCGCCGTCATGTCGTTCAACGGCGGCGTATTCATCGCGGTGGTGGTGGGGCTCGCCGCCGGCTACCTGGTCTTCCGCGGCGGCGATGAGGATTTGGTGCTTGTGGATAACCCCTGCGCCTGCGCTTGATCGGATCCGTCCATGGCAATAATCGGTCAATCTGTATGTGTGCATATTTGGGAATCGTGTCGAATTTTTCGGTTATTGTGATTTCTGTTATGAATTTATGAGGAAATTATATCTAATCTTAGATTTCATTTTCTACTATTTTTATACTGCATTCCATAATTGTAGCTCATTTAGTTTAAAGTTCGTTTTTTAAAATTAAAAAAAAAAAATCAAATTAGATATCGAGTTTCAAGATTATGAACTTTACTGTGAAACACAGATTTTATAGTAAACTTTACTGTAGTAACATATGTTTTATGTCTTGTGTTCGAATCTCTCTGACTCCATTTTTTGTGTGCGTGAATTGGTCTAGTGGTAAGGAGTTATTTTCGAGACCAAAAGTCTCGAGTTCGAGTCCCCTGTGATGCGGCCTTTAAATTTCCTGTTAAATTTGTTCCAAAAAAAAAGGGCGAGTTCGATTTCGATTTCAAACGTGAATGTGGATTGTACAATACAATGTTAACCAAACAAAAATCTTCCCAGTATCAGATTATGATTGAGGAGTACAATTGATTGTAAAAAGAACATGTCAATGAATGTGAAGCTTCGACAAAAACATTGACTACTACTACCTCCATCCCAAAGTAATTGTCCTATTTCCTTTTGGCACAATAGTTAAGGAAATAAGACTCACAACTAATTAATTAAAATTAAGTTTAAAATAGGACCACAATTAAAAAAAATGAATTGAGTTAATGTTAATTGTTGTAGAATCAGGAGAAATTCATGGTATTTTGTATGTAAACACGCAAAGAAAAGGAGGGAAGAATATTATTGATTGATCAAAATGTTTAGTAACCGCTCAAAAACTACAACTGTTAAGGAGGTGAGCTCCTTATATACTCGCTTACAGCCCAAGCAACTGAATACAAAGATAACAAACCAAAAAACGTAATACAATAAAATACGATTTTTCCCTACTTATTAAAACGACGCCGCGGCCGCCACGTAGGCTAACTAACTTGATTCCCACTTAACTGCCTCCGTCTTCATCCTCCAGTGACTGATCTTCGCGGTGGTTCTCGATGATTCTCGTTCCATCGCTCCTACTTCCACACCCCCCGCAAGATGTGCCTGGTGAAAATCCAACATGCACATCTTGGACAATAGTTTACGGAATTGGGGGCCTCTAAGACCTTTGGTGAAGAGGTCAGCAAGTTGCTCCGTCGATGCAATGTGAGATGGCAGGATGAAGTTTTTTAGGTACAAGTTGCGCACTATGTGGCAGCCCACTTCTATGTGCTTGGTGCGTTCGTGGAAGATGGCATTACGGGTAATGTGAAGGGCTGCGATATTGTCACAATGGAGTGGTATTGGTGTAGGAATACTGACTCCAAAATTTGCAAGTAAATAAGATAACCATTGGAGTTCTCAAACAGTAACACTCATTGCTCTATATTCCGCTTCAGCAATGGATGCTGAAACGGTGTGCTGCTTTTTGCATTTCCACGATACTAAAGAGGGCCCAAGGAATACACAAAATCTCGTAAGAGACTTCCTCGTATCTGGACAGTTTCCATAGTCCGCGTCAGAGTAAACATTCAGACTTATGGAGTTTGTGCTAGAATAGAATAGACCCAATGATGGAGTACCCTTAAGGTATTTGACAACATGAAGAGCAGCACTCAAGTGACTTTCAGTAGGTGCAGACACGAACTGACTTAGTTGTTGGGATACGTAGGATATGTCTGGCCTTGTGAGGTTTAAGTAGAGGAGACGACCAACCAGTTTTCTATAGATGTCTGGGTTCTTATGTAATGGGGAGTTCTGTGAGCTAAGTTGCAGGCCAATGGGAAATGGTGTAGATACTGGGATACAGCCACTTAAACCAATCGAGTCAACCAAATCCAACACATACTTGCGCTGATTAAGTACTATACCCGAATCCCCCCTCAATATTTCAATACCCAGAAAGTAATGAGCCTCCCCTAGATCTTTAATAGTGAATGATCCATGCAGATCTGCCTTTATTTGATTTATACCATCTACATCATTCTCAGTTATCAACATGTCGTCAACATATACTAGAAGGCATATGAAAGATGTACCTTCTCCCTTTGTGAACAAGCACTGGTCGTGCATTGATTGCTTGAAACCCTTATCCAGTAGCACACGAGTGAATTCTGGATTCCACTCTCGTGATGCTTGTTTGAGGCCGTATAGACTTTTGATTAGTTTGCACACTTCACCTCTTTTGGCCTTGGTATAACCCGGAGGAGGTGACATGTAGATATCGTCATGGAGAAATCCATGCAAAAATGCGTTATTTACGTCCACTTGATGTATAAGCCACTTATATAATGCATCAAGAGTGAAAAGCACACGAATTGTGACATTTTTGGCTACTGGAGAGAACACTTCACAGTAGTCTATACCTTCTTTTTGATTGAATCCTTTGGCTACTAACCTTCCTTTCAATTTATCAATCTCACCAGTTGGAGTGTATTTTATGCGAAAAGTTCACTTGCATCCAATTGGTTTCTTACCCGGTGGAAGTGAAACAAGTTCCCATGTGCCATTAGCTTCTAGTGCAACTAGCTCAGCATCCATGGCCTTGACCCAGTCTGGATTCTTGCTAGCTTCCAAGTAACTTGCTGGTTCTTTGACAGCTGAAATGTTACACAGAAACTGAATAGATTTCTTGTGTAGCATTGGAGATACTAAGTATGGAAAGGTGGGAGAAGTTGTTGAGTCACCAATCATTGGTAATGCACCTGTGTGTTGAACATTCCCCACAAAATCTTGCATCCATGCTGGAGCTTTTTGGCTTCTTGTGCTTTTCCTGAGCACTGGAGCTTCTTCATGCTGAGAGTCTGTTTGAATAGGTTGTGGTGGTGCTGAATCAGTCCCCACCAATGGCTCTTCCTCAGTTAGTTCAGAATCTACCATAGGTATCATAGGTAGAGGATCCTTTGGCATTGGACCTGGATTAGATGAGAATGGTAAGTCTGTGGGAAGAATTTCACATCCATAGATGCAAACACTTTGTGTGTTGTTAGATCATACAGCAAATACCCTTTATATTGTTGATCATACCCCAAAAAGATGCACTTACAACTTCTAGGATCAAACTTACCCTTGTTGGGATTAAGAATAACTACAAAGGCCAAGCATCCAAATGGCCTTAAGATGCTCATGTTAGGAGGTTTTCCAAACAACACCTCATAAGGGGTTTTCCATCCCAAAACAGCCGATGGTATCCTATTCCTCATCCATGTAGCAGTTAGTAAGGAGTAGGGCCAGAACTTCATGGGTAAATAGCTCTAGAACATGAGAGCTCGAGCAGCATCTAATAATGTTCTGTGTCTTCTCTCTACCACCCCATTCTGTTGGGGTGTGTACACGCACGATTTCTGCTGAAGTATACCAAATTCTTGCAGAAGATGAGTGAATCTATGACTCGTAAATTCAGGCCCATTGTCTGACTGAATTGCCTTGATAGTTCTTCTAAATTGAGTTTGGACCATCTTGATAAAACCATGAATCAGTTGATAGACCTTTTCAGTTGAATCTATCACATAAGTCCATAGCATCCTGCTATGGTCTTCTACAACAGTCAGCATGTACTTGCTGCTTCCAACATTCTGTGCAGAGTATGGACCCCAAATGTCCATGTGCACAAGATCAAACAAGTTTTCACTCCTTCTATTGAGTACTGGAAAGGATTCTCGAGGCTGCTTTGCCTTCAAGCAAACCTCACACTGCTCGATTTCTTTAATAACTTCCTCTGTGAACCTTTTGTTCACTCCTTCCATATGTCTTAGAGCAGTCACATAAGGGTGTCCCATAAAGATATGACATTCCTTGATAGACATTTCTCTTGGATCAAAGAGATTACAAAAGTATTTTTCTACAACTATGTCTATAACATAGAGGTTATCCACCATCTTAGCTATTCCAACAATTCTATTATTATCTTGTCTTTGTATGACACAGTATGTTGGTAGGAATGTAAATTTGACATTAGCCTCTTTAATCATCTGAGGTACGGAGAGCAAATTGTTTGTAAATTCTAGGATAAGAAGTACCTTGATAGGCAAATATCCTTATTAACCCGAGCATCTCGTCCATGTAGTACCATCTTCATTGAACCATCCGGCAAGGTCACACTCACTGGCTCCCTTAGCTTGTGAGTGTTGGTCATTAAATCTGCATCGTAACAGACGTGCGAGCTCGCACCGGAGTCCACGATCCAATAACTCTTGGTCATGCTTGGAAGTACTCCGAAGGTGTAGAATCCATCAAATGGTGTCTGCCTTTCTCCTTTTTCTTGCACGGCATTGAATGTAGGTGGATTAGAAATTCCTTGATTGCTTCCTGATTCTCGTTTTCCCAGGTTCCCTAAGCATCTGGCCAGCTCGGTTTGAATGATTTTCCCAATCTCAGAAGGTCCCTCTCCACTGGCTTTGTCACTTTCTGATCTTGTATCAGAATCGTCTCCATAGCTTCTCTCTTCAACACAATTAACTATGTTGGGCTCTCTTTTCTCTTTTAACTCTTTGTACCAATCGGGATACCCGTGGAGCTTGAAGCACTCGTGAGCTTCATGTCCACTCTCAAGGCAGTGACTACACCTCAACTTCTTTCTTTCTTCCTTGGTTAGTCTTTTTTGTGGTCCTCTTCTCTGGTCAGTGGCATTGGTATGATTTCTGTATTGCGGATTCCTACCGACTTGCATCATCATCCTTGCATGGTTCTCACTTCCTTCATTCTGCAGCTTGAATTGGTCTTCTACTTGTACAATCATGCTGTAGGCCTTCTCCAGTGAAGGTAGTGGTTCAATCAGTAGCACTTGTTGCCTTACTTGGTCAAATTCATCCCTTAGCCCAACAAGGAATTGTAGCATCCTTTGTTGGCTAATTCTCTCCTCGTACTTGGCTTCAGCCTCGCATATACATCCAATCCTAGGTAGTAGCATATCAAGCTCGCTCCATAATGCAGTGAGTTCATTAAAGTACATCAACGCGTCCGATTCACCTTGCCTATGACCGAATATTTGCTTTTGTAGTTTGTATATTTTGGGACCATTAGATCTTCATAGCCTTCTATTCAATGCATCCCATAGTTTTTGTGTAGACTCGAGGTGATTAAAGGCATTAACCATCTCTTTTGTCATTGAATTAGTTAGCCAAGTCGAAATCATAAAATCAGTCTTTAACCACGCCTTGTAAATTTAGATCCAGGCGGTGGCTGTGGAAAGCTACCGTCTAGAAACTCTAGCTACCTATGAGCCGCTAGAGCTCTCTTCACTGACCGACTCCATTGATAGAAATTACTTCCATTCAAAGGTATGGAGACCAGTTGCATACCAGGATGATCGGCATTCTGCAACTGTAGCATCTCCTTGATCTCGTCCTCCGTATGTCCATATTCTTCTTCGTATAGATCAGGTACTCCGCCTCCGATTCCATCGTAATCCTGCTTCGGTTCCTCGTTCTGGTTCCTTGATGTGGATCTTGGACCTTCCTTGAATAGTTTTGTCCACCTTTCTCTCTTCTTCCCCAATGATCGATGATTGCAGAATCAATGTAAAGCTTCTGCTATGGCTTTAGATCAGTTTCTACGCCAATTTCATGGCTCTGGTACCATGTAGAATCAGGAGAAATTCATGGTATTTTGTATGTAAACACGCAAAGAAAGGGAGGGAAGAATATTATTGATTGATCAGAATGTTTAGTAACCGCTCAAAAACTACAACTGTTAAGGAGGTGAGCTCCTTATATACTCGCTTACAGCCAAAGCGACTGAATACAAAGATAACAAACCAAAAAACGTAATATAGTAA
>JAOWBJ010171942.1:0-11653 GCA_028566335.1 Monarda citriodora | reverse complement strand
GCCGTCTGTGGGAAACGTAAAAATTTGTGTTCCCGATTAAAGTTTTCGGGGGGGGGGGGGGGTAAGCAACGACTATTTTGGTGTGAATGAAGAAAACGTCCAAAAAGCGGTGATATCGGCATTGAATTATTCTCGATTTAGTGAGGAGTACTAATCGAAGTTTTTTTTGGAAGGATTTGAGCAAATCCATTATGAGCAATCAATGCTTCTAATGTTTGCGTTGCTGGTTGCGGTAAAGGATTGGCGAATGTCAACGTTGGAGTTGGCGTTTTGTTTCCCGTGCTCGCTCGACGTGTGTTGTGGGTAAAAGAAAAAGGGAGCTGTTGGTTGTAAAATGGAGATGGCGGCGGCGGTGTTTGCGTCGCACGCACAGCTCGGCGGCGATGCGCTGTCTGGAGGCGAGAGGAATCCTAGAAGTAATCGGTGATTGGAGACTCAAAGAGGGATATAATCCCTTGTTCTTATGCGTCATCACGTTTCCCAAGAGAGACAAAATTCTTACCAGTAAAGAATTGTGGAAACTTCACGCGGAAAATTGTGGCCTCCTGCTGTGCGTGCTTTGCGCTCTACAATCCAGCCACGTCAACATTTGACTTCTCACTAACAAAGCTGAACCTTCCCAAAAAGGACGAGGCCGAAGCCGACGAGCTGGCATCACATCACAACTCGCCGGCATCACAACACGGCTCGTCGGCCCAGTTCGCTGGCCACCGCGTCGACTCAGCTCGTCGGCATCAAAGGCCACCTCGTCGGCCCAGTTCGCCGGCCATCTCGTCAGCCAACTCCTCGGCATCAAAGCCACCTCAGCGTCACAGCCCACCTCGGCGCCACAACCCACCTCGGCATCAAAGCCCATCGTCAGCATCACAGCCCACCTCGTCGGCCACCTCGTCGGCATCACAACACAACTCGTCGGCCATCTCGTCGGCATCAAAGGCCACCTCGTCGGCCCAGTTCACCGGCCATCTCGTCGGCTCAGCTCGTCGGCATCACAGCCCAACTCGGCCTCACAGCCTACTTTGGCTTCACAGCCCATCTCCTTGGAGTCACAACTTACCTCGACGAGTGAAGAAATCCTCGGCAAAGGGTCGTATAAACCCACCCACTTATCTGGTAAGTAACTACCCCGCTGTAACGACCCCGAACTCGCTAAGAAAAACCGAGCCTGGAAGGTCACTACGGTAAAGCGATAAGAGCGCTGAAGCGGAATTTTGCGTGATCAAGTAGGATCAAGTGTTTAGACTTCGAGCGGACTTTCGAAATATTTGCTTGGACTCGAACGCTTTCTTAAAAAGACGCTTGAAAACAAACATCCATCTCGAGCGAATCCTTTAAAAACATCGCTTGAAGGTAAATGCTCGACTCGAGCGACTTTTGGGAATTATCGCTTGGAAAATTTTATAGCGGAAATAAAAGATTTAAAGTAATTTAATAAAAGGCGCTTGACAACTTTTAAAGCGAAAAGAGTTTAAAGCGATAAAATATAACGCTAGACATAATTAAAGCGGAGCGATGGATTTCAGTTTATACATCAAATATCGTGATCTATTAGCAACGGAAAATAAAATATAAGAGTTTCAGATTGTTTTACAACCATCTTGTCAAAATAAGCGAATTACAAAAGAAGACTGGACACAAGCGGACTTCTAGATACGTGTATGAAGACACGCATCACCAAGCTCTTCTTCAAAACCTCGAATCAACAGCAAAAGCCACCACGTCACCACTCTTGACCCTGACCATAACCTGCACACAAGGCAAACATGCACAAGGCTGAGTACTTTGAAGCACTCAGTGATCATATACCCAAACAAATTTTATACACAGCCATATACATAGAGGTGCATAGGGGTTTTAGAAAGAGCATATGCTCTTAAAAGTATTTCCTTACTTACTGCGCAGCCTTTACCTTGGTACTTCGCCATATCTGCCATTAAATAACCGATCTAGGGAGCTTGGCCGACCTCAACCTAGAACCTCAATCACTTGTCTTTTGGCAAAGCGAACCTAAAGTGCACTAGCCTGAGCAACACATGCTCAGACCCGATCTTATCTCAGACAAAGGCACAAAGCCGACAGATATGCATCATTCATTATAAAACTTTATGGCATGGTAAGCTCTTTAAAGAAGACATAAGCGTAGTAACTCATAAATAGCTCACCTCGGTGCCTGACCACACGAGGTTTTTAGTTCGAAACCCACCTCAAAAGTTGCTAAGTAACCGGCTTGCTAACACCGCTAGTTCACTTCTCCTCTTTCAAGCAACCTTGAGAAAGTAAAGAGCGAACACACATAAGATATAATTAAAATAAGAACTAACTTTCTCTCGAAGTTTAACTTATCGCTCGAGGTTAAGGGCGAGTTTAGAGAGACTTGTCTACATTCTTCTTTTGAGAAAAGCTCTATCAGAACAAGACTTCAAAGTCCTATCAGAATAAAGTTCAGGTCTGAACTGGGACGGACTAACACTTCGCTCGGCTTTTCACTAGCGACTCATTCCCATAGGGTGATTTTACTGACTTAAACAACTGAAGTGTTGGAATCGAAGTACCTGGGTACTTAACCTTAGACACTCTTCTAGAAATGAAAATCGTAATATTCGGTGACTCAGGTATGGTGACAAACAGTGAAGAAATTCTATGAGGTTCTTAATGAACTTTTCTTGCTAATTTCCATGCTCGCTATTACATTGAAGAAAAAAAATTAAGGGAACCTTATTCTAACCTTAACTTAACTGGTACTGCTTTAGTTCTAAAAGATTATCTTAATGAGGTTGATTTAGTTGGAATATCTTAGGATCTAAGGTGTTTTCTCACGTATAACTCACATATCTTAATATTTATAAAACAGTGAGGGAGATTACCTTAGTAAGGTTTCGGACTTAGGCTGGTTCTCCTACTCTTTGTCCACCTTCTTGCCTTTCTAACATCCTTACTCTTTCTCTCTCTAAATTTTGAATGAAGTTTGGAAGTGCACCAAGGAAATGAAATTCCTAAGGATGGGGACATTTATAGGGATGTGGTGATACCTTTTCAGAACTAATAATTGTACTCTCTTAAAATAATGCAATTCTATTGGGTATGGCCGTTCTGGAAAAAAGATGTACGGTATTGGTCAGTCTGGGGCGTTGGCATGTTGCAGAAAAAGGAAAGTTTGGCTGACATTGCATTTATTACACCCCAAACTCTTACCTAGTGCAAAGCACGCATGTTGGTTTGTTGGCTCGGTCTGACTTGGCACACATGCTAAAGCGACTTCGCTTCGAGCAGACTTCCTCGAGCGGACTTCTTCAAAGTCGCTCCAAGAGGTGTAACTTCTCTCTCTCTGAAATCTCTCTAAAACTCTTTCTACTCAAACTCGCTCGAGGCTCTGCTCGCACAGGCGCGCTAAAACTATTAAGTCGAGCAGACTTTTCAAAAACCGCTTCAAACACTTCTTACTCAAAATCGCTTTAAAACATAGCTCGCGCAGGAGCGACTTCATAATAAGCTCGAGCGAAGTTTTACATATTCTGTTCTGGCTGAAGCAGACTTCGAGTTAGCTCCGAACTGATTGGAGCGAACTCAGTGGACTCAAGACTCTTACAACAAGTAACCCATAATGATAACTTTCAAGTGACAAGCGAAGTCACTTTTAAGCTGTAAATCAAAATAAGCATGATCATAATTTCAACACAACACTAGACATAGCCATCTCAAAATCGCTTGCTTATATTTTATCCGCTAAGATCACAAGGGAATGAGCATACTTTCAACGCAATCAAGCACATTAAGTGCTTTTATTTACACATAACGAATCTTAACTTTCATAAATTAAAACGTAGTGTAACCTAGTCATCTCATTCTTACCATGGATATCTAGCAAGAGAGCTCAGCTTCGAGCTAAATTTTATTATATGCGACTTTTAAAACTTGAGCTGTTATATCCTACCCACCTTAAAAAGAAATTTCATCCCGAAATTTACTTACCTACTCAAACAATTCGGGGTACTTTTCTAGCATTTTCTCTTCAAGCTCCCAAGTAGCCTCCTCTTGACCTTGGTGCTTCCACAAAACTTTTACCGAGGCTATAGACTTGTTTCTGAGTTACTGCACCTTGCGATCTAAAATCGCCTCTGGTCGGCTTTCGTAGCTTTGGTCGGGAGCGAGCTCAACTTCCTCTTGGCGAGTTATGTGCCTTGGGTCGTACACATACTTGCAAACTGGGACACATGGAACACATTGTGCACGCTACTCAAGCTTGGTGGCAAAGCCAACCTGTAGGCAACGAGGCCTATCCTCTCTAAAATTTCGTAGGGTCCTATGAAGCGGGGCTTCAATTTCCCTTTCACGCCGAATCTCAATACCCCCTTGAGCGGAGATATCTTCAAGAATACTTTGTCGCCCATAGCGAACTGGACTTCGGTTCGTCTACGGTTAGCATACATCTTTTGCCTATCTTGAGCCTCCTTCATTCGAACTCTTATCTGTCGTATTGTTTCAATCATCTCGCTTACCTCCTCAGGGCCTAGCGTTTTTCTCTATCCAACTTCATCCCAATAGAGTGGCGATCTACAATTCCTCCCATAGAGAGCTTCGTAAGGGGCCATACCAATAGTCGCTTGGTGACTATTGTTGTAAGCGAATTCTACTAACGGTAGAGTGGGCTCCCAATGACCGCTTTGGTCAAACACTATAGACCTCAGCATGTCCTCTAAGGTTTAAATAGGCCTCTCTGACTGTCCGTCGGTTTGGGGGTGATAAGCGGAGCTGAAATTTAGCTTGGTCCCCAAATCCTTTTGTAGACTCCTCCAAAACCGCGAAGTGAACTTTAAATCCCTATCCGAAGTGATAGACTTCGACACTCCTTGCAAGCGAACAATCTCTCGCACATACAGCTGAGCGAGCTTTTTGGAAGTGAAAGTCACAGATATTGAAAGAAAATGAGCGCTTTTCGTCAAGCGATCTACTATTACCCATATCTCATTGTTCCCTCTTCTTGACTTTGGTAATCCTACCACAAAATCCATAGCGATATGATCCCACTTCCACCCGGGGATTTCTAGTGGTTGCAACTTCCCATAGGGGTGCTAGTGCATTGCTTTCACTTGTTGGCAAACTAAGCACTTCCTCAGATGAGCGGCAATATCTTTCTTCATTTGTTCCCACCAAAACTTCCCCTTAAGGTCTTGATACATTTTTGTATTGCCGGGGTGAGCGGTATATGGGGTATCGTGGGCTTCACTCAAAATTTCTCTTTTTAACTCTTTGCTTTGGGGTATACACAATCTTCC
Organism: Monarda citriodora; assembly: GCA_028566335.1. NCBI lineage: Eukaryota > Viridiplantae > Streptophyta > Magnoliopsida > Lamiales > Lamiaceae > Monarda > Monarda citriodora. Next base: position 6,380 of record JAOWBJ010171942.1, on the reverse strand, counting down.
GCTCATAGTGATAGCGTTACCCGCTTCTTCTCAAAACGCATCGGGCTTTCCCTCGTCTCTTCTCCAGGACCTCGTCATCCCTTTGTGCTTCAACAATCCTACTCCTTAGGTCGGACGCTACCGACGACGTAGCAATCACTCTATCGATCGACTCGGGCGGGGGAAAGACCTCTAGCTTCATTCTCTCAAACTCCCTTACGAGCATTTCCTCTCACAAAATGACACAAGCGAGCTGGGGCGAATTCTTTCGGCTCAAGGCATCGGCTACGATGTTAGCCTTTCCAAGGTGATAGTTGATCCCACAATCATAATCCATTACTAACTCAAGCCATCTCCTCTGCCTCATATTACGATCCCTTTGCTCGAAGAAATATTTGAGGCTCTTGTGGTCGGTATAGATCTCACACCGAACTCCATATAAATAATGCCTCCAAATATTCAAGGCCTGCACCACGGCGGCAAGCTCCAAATCGTGGGTCAGATAATTTAACTCGTGCGGCCTAAGTTGCCGAGATGCATAAGCTATGACTCTTCCTCCTTGCATTAGCACACATCCAAGTCCGCTCTTGGAGGCATCGGTATATAGCACATACTCTTTATTCTGCTCGGGAACTGCGAGAATAGGCACGGTCGTCAACTTCTCTTTCAACCTCTTAAAACTCGCTTCGCACTCTGGCGACCTCTCAAACTTTGCTCCCTTATGAAACAACTAAGTAAGGGGCTTGGCTACACGAGAGAAACTTTCAATGAACCTCCGATAGTACCCAACAAATCCTAGAAAGCTTCGAATATCATTCGGAGTGGTTGGGACCTTCCAATTCTGAACCGCTTCTACCTTGGCGAGGTCGACTTGAATCCCCTTGGATGACACTATATGACCGAGAAACATCACTTCCTTCAACCAAAACTCGCATTTGCTAAACTTAGCAAACAACTTCTCCGCTCTCAACGTCCCTAAAACCGTTCTCAAGTGCTCCTCATGCTTCTCCGGACTCTCCGAGTAAATGAACACATCGTCGATAAACACTAGGACAAACATGTCCAAATAAGGGTGAAATACACGATTCATCAAGTCCATAAATACCGCTGGAGCATTGGTTAGGCCGAAAGGGACAACTACAAACTCGTAGTGGCCATAGCGAGTTCGCAAAGCGGTCTTGGGGATATCCTCAGCTCGCACTTTCAACTGATGTTACCCGGAGCGCAAGTCGATCTTAGAAAACACGCTCGCTCCTCTAAGTTGATCGAACAGATCATCTATCCGAGGTAACAGATATTTGTTCTTCAATGTGAGCTTGTTGAGTTCGCAGTAGTCTATGCACATACGCATCGAGCCGTCTTTCTTCTTGACAAACAAGACTGGAGCTCCCCATGGTGAAACACTTGGACGAATAAATCCTAAACTCAACAACTCTTATAACTGTACCTTGAGCTCCTCTAGCTCCTTTGGTGTCATTTGATAGGGCGCTTTGGACACCGGGGCTGATCCAGGCTCTAGATTTATAGCGAACTCCACCATTCTATCCGGAGGCAGTCCAGGCAACTCCTCGGGGAAAAAATCGGGGAACTCATGCACGACTTCAACATCTTCTATCCTCTGGTGATCTGCCGCTTTCTCTTTTCCACTCGCGTATACAAGGTAGGCCGAATTCCCTCTCCTTATCAAATTTGCCGCTTGGATTGCCGAGATAACCGATTTGTGACCTCCCATCGAAATCCCTGGGAATGTGGTAGCTTCTTGACCGGGAAAGCGAAACGAGATTTTCCTCTCTTTGCACAAAATCGTAGGGAACTTCGCGGCTAACCAATCCATTCCAAGAATTACATCTACGTCCGCTATAAGCATAACACTGAGAGTTTGTGCTACAAGCTTAAGAGAGCCTATTATTAGTTCAAGATTAAGGCACTAGCGACTCAGGGAAAGTCTTCCTCCTACCGGTGAGATGACGTTCAAAGGAGCTCTTAGGGGTTCAGTAGGCAATTCTAGGTTATCTACACATGCCTTAGAAATGAAAGAATGTGAAGCTCCAGTATCGAACATAATCAAAATAGGCACATCATTGAGAGTTCCCAAACCTGCTAGATTGCTCTGGTCCTTAGCGGACTGCTGCTTGGAAGAGCTCGCTTTAGCTTCTAGCTGTTGCCTCCGGTAATGGCGGACCTGTTGGTTCTGGGGCGGGAGAGGGGCAGTAGGTCGAGGTTGAGCTTGAATAGCACGAAGCTGCTGGGGCGGATGAGGTGGACCGAACCTTGGGGTAGGGTTCGAGTGGGTTTGACGGGTGGGGCAGTGGCTAGCGAAGTATCCGGGCCTCCCGCAAGCATAACAGTTGCTGCTTCCCGCTTGGCAACCTCCTTCATGAAACCGCTTGCACCTCGGACAAGGGGTAGGCGCTCGGGCATTTTGGCTGGGCAGGAGCGGATTTACTGGTCTCTGGAAGGCTGGTTGGCGTGGCTGACCTTGCCACGGCCTCTTTCGGCTGTTGTTTCCGCTATCAATCCATTTCCGCTTCTCTCCATGTGCTGGCTTAGGGGCCGGAGAAATCACTGGTTGTTCACTTGACATAGCGACCTCCACATCCAAAGCTCGGCTTAGAGAGTCCGCATAGGACAAACCTCCGTGACTTGGGAGCGGCATTCTGATCTCTAGCTTTAGTCTGGCACATAACTTCTATGCCATCTTTTCGTCTGTATCCACTTGGTTGGGCTCAAATCTTGATAGTTCGCAGAACTTGCGGTCGTACTCAGTAACCGTCATCTCCCCTTGCTTTAGATTATAAAACTCGGCCTCCTTCTGTTTCTGGTAGCTCTTCGGCACATATTTGTCATACACTCCTTCCTTAAATTGCTCCCATGTGAAGTTCGCTAGTTGGTTGGGAGTCATGATCTTCCTTCTTTCTTCCCACTAGAAATTAGCGGATCCGGTCATTTAAAAGGCCACACAAGTCAAGCGCTCTTGGTCGCTGCACCTTAGGAAGTTGAATATGCGTTCTAAAGCCCTTATCCACAGCTCGACGCTAGCTGGATCACCCATCCCATCAAAGATTGGGGGATTCTGACGGAGGAAGAGATCCTCGATCTTCCTATCAGGGGGAGGTGGATTAGCTCCCCAGCCTCCCTCATTGCGAGCGACTCGCTCGGCCCCAGGGATCTCTCCCCTAGGTCCTCTCCATCACGACGACATCCTAAGAAATTCAACACCCATAAAATTGCTTGCGGGGTGCACATAATAGAAACACGGGGACCTCGGTCGCTCTGAACAATTTATCGCATGCTCGAATAAAGCGGTAAAGGACGACATCATACTTGCGCAACCACATGCTCTCGTCAAGAAAAGACAAGGGAAAACCACCCCGCTTAACAAATTAAATCACTTTGCTATGTTCTGCAGGCCATTGCAGCCTTAAAACCTCTAGCTCGCTTCAAGCGGAATTAATCCACTCCTCTCTAAGTGATTGTTTGTGTTATTTTTGTGTTTATTTTCGTAGTGTATTTATGTTAGTTTTTCATAGTTTTAGGTTATGTTTTAGTTGTTTTTTTCTTGTTTATGTTTTGTTTTGTGTTTGTGTCATTTAGGATGAAAAGGTGACGAAAAGGATCGAAAGATGATGAAGGAAGGAAAGAGACGGAATGGGAAAAGAAAGAAGAGGAGAAGAGAAAACGAAGTGAAGAATCGAAGACCCTAGCGATTGCTGGGCATGGCGCGATCGCTAGATTTCACGTGTCCGCGAGGGAAACGTCGAGGCAGGCCAGCGATCACTGGCTAGGACGCGATCGCTGGGCCTGTCCGTTTAGGATACGTATTTGGCTTCGTTTAGGAGACGCACGAATGTATCTATATATACCCCTCTTGAGGCTGTGCTTTTGTACAAGTTCTGAGCTACATCTAGGCATGAAAGTTGGTTCATCAAACACTCTTAGATTAGATTTAGTTTAATTTATAGCTTTTGAAGATCGCTTTGGATTTCTACTTTTTGTTCTTCGACATTTACGGTTTTATCTATCTAAACTCTTTCTTTCTTTTTAATTCATGTTCTGGTTCTTTAATTCTTTTAGTTATTGTTGATTTAGATTTCATGTTCTTAGTCCTATAGTTCTTAGTTATTTAATTGTTTGCATGAGTTATTCATTTTTACGTATTCTTTAGTTTACAAGTTCTTTCTTTGGTTTTCGTTCTAAGTCTTTTTAAAGTCCAGTTCTTAAGTTTTTCAATGTTCATTTATTTTGTCTTTGCATGTTTCTTTTGATTGTTCTTATATTAGATTTATATGCTTTCGTTGTTCTTTCGTGTCTAGGTTATTTTACTTGCTTTCTAGATTAGGGTTTTCAATTATTGTCTTTTTATTTCTTGTCTTTTAAATTCTTGCCTAGGTTAGATAACTCCAATTTATTCTTGTGTGTGTGCGTGTGTATATCTATAAGATTGAATTCCCTGTTAAGTCGTCCTTGTGAGTTCGACTTAGGTTACACTTACTGCTTACTACGATAGATCCCTTATTGTTGTGGGCACGTAATTGTGAAACAGAACTCAACTTCACTCCGCTTACGATCAGCATAAATCTTTTGTCTATCCTGGGCCTCTTTCATTCTAACCCTTATTTGCTTTATGGTATCTATGATCTCGCTGACCACTTCAGGGCTAAGCGCTCTTCTCTCTCCCACTCCATCCTAGTAGAGTGGCGATCTACACTTCTTCCCGTAAAGGGCCTCGAATGGAGCCATACCAATCGTCGCTTGGTGGCTATTGTTGTAAGCGAATTCTACCAAGGGTAGGGCTGGTTCCCAATGACCACTCTGGTCAAACACTACTGACCTCAGCATATCTTCTAGCGTCTGGATAGTCCGCTCTGACTGTCCGTCGCTCTGGGGATGGTAGGCGGAGCTAAAATTTAGCTTGGTCCCCAACTCGCTCTGCAAGCTTCGCCAAAATCGCGAGGTAAACTTTGAATCCCTATCCGAGGTAATTGATTGTGGTACCCCGTGTATACGAACGATCTCTCTAACGTATAACTAGGCGAGCTTTTCCGAAGTAAAAGTCACCGTTATGGGAAGAAAATGGGTGCTTTTGGTCAAACGATCTACTATCACCCAAATGGAATCGTTTTCTCTCCTCGACTTTGGTAACCCTGTCACAAAATCCATCGCAATGTGGTCCCACTTCCACTCAGGAATCTGTAGTGGTTGTAGCTTCCCATAGGGATGCTGGTGCATCGCCTTTACTTGCTGGCAAACAAGACACTTTCGTACATAAGTCGCTACATCTCGTTTCAGTCCTTCCCACCAGAATTTCCCTTTTAAGTCTTGATACATCTTGGTGTTGCCAAGGTGAGCGGTATACGAGGTATCGTGTGCTTCACTCAAAATTTCACTCTTGAGCTCGTCGCTCGAAGGTATGCACAACCGTCCACTCATCGTGAGGGCGTTGTCAGCTTCCTCGCGGAACGCTCCAGGCTTTCCCATCCTTATTTTCGCTCGTTTCTTCTCAAGGATCTCATCCTTCCTTTGCGCTTCGTTTATTCGCTCTCTCAAATCGGGCGTTACAGCTAACACCGCGATCACTCCCTCTCTCGTAGGTGGTGGGTGTTGGAATATTTAGTTAAGGGGGAAGTTAATAAATTTCTCATCTGGTTTTGATTATACCAAAGCCCTCTTACTAATAATCCATGTTCTTATTTTATAAAAGAACTCCCTTGATAGGTTTCTTGTAGTTAGAATTGTGCTCAAATGTTAGGGAGCCAAAAATTTTATTCCTAGATCTTATCCTACAAGTTATCCTAGCGTTAGCGAAACGCTAAAGGTTTACACGCTGAAGAGAATTTTCGCTAGTGGTGCTTCTAGCGTTAGCGCACGCTAAAGAGGATCCGATCGCTAATGCCAAACGCTAATACCAAACGCTATAGATGAGCCGCTAAAGATCAGACGCTAGAGACGCTAAAGACCTGATCGCTAAGAATTTTCCGCTAACCTCATTTTAGCGGTTAGCGATCGCTAATGGTCTCAAAACGCTAATGATGGTTCTAGCGTTAGCGATTCTATCTCAAACGCTAAAGGTCACTCGCTAGAGATCAGACACTACAAGCTAGCAAGCAAGTCTCATGCCATCCAATGGTCTAGCGAACGCTAGAGGTACACTGACTAGCGATCGCTAGAGACACATATTAGCGCACGCTAATGATGGACGCTAGATCTCCAGAAAAGTGTCTTGCAAGGAACTTCAAGTCTTATCATTATTGCAGACATAAATTCAAGTTGCACAAATCCCAAGAGATCTTTTGAAGAGTTAGTGTCTTCAAGTGTCCATCAATGAAGCTTCATAAAGTCTCCGTGCTCTACCTCATTAAAGACAAAGAAGAAGAAGACATTCTGTACGAGGTAAAGACAAG
>JAOWBJ010171941.1:0-17160 GCA_028566335.1 Monarda citriodora | reverse complement strand
CCTTTTTCGACCCGTTCTCACCTGTTTCACATGTAAAGCTCGACAAACACATTAAACTCTTAAATCATATTAATTGGTGGCTAATCAAACTAGAAAACTCGATAATCTCAAATGTAAACACACCAATTAACACTGCAAAATATGAGTTTGTCAATATAAAATCTTATTTTTATTATTTTTAATAATGCTGAAAATGTGTTGGCCCGTAGCACTATTAAACACACGTAGAGGGGGTGGGGGGTGTGAATAAGTGTGTAAGAGGTTTTATCCCCTTTTCACTTTTTAAAGCGTTTTTGAAAAACCCCTCTAACAATTTTAATATCGCTAAGTACAAAGTTCTAGCGATTACTTCACTAAACTCACTAGGTGAAGTATTCGCTTGATCAGAGTTCTTACGCGAGCGGAATTTGGCGAGCGAGTGCTTAGAGAAAAACTTGCTATAACAAAACGTGAGTTCACTTTAGTGAGTGTGCTTGAATATGCAATAGATAAGTAAAGCGATACAGGAATAATAAAGACACGAGCGAGTTTATAGTGGTTCGGTGAAAAACACCTATGTCCACTCTTCTTCCAACCTAAGAAGGAATACACTAACTTATATATCTTCGGAGCTCTGTGTGGACAGTTACACGGAGCTTCAGTCCTCCGGTTGGACAGTAAGAGACTTCAGTCCCGCTTAGAGCATTTGCAGTGGAGGGCGCGGCGAGACCGGGGGCAGATTATTTATTAATATAAATATTATTATTTTATTGAATATTGTCAGAGACCGGGCACGAATTATTTTGATTGCAGTGGAGACCGGGCGAGCTAATAAATAATAATAATATTTAATTCATATGTGTAATTTATTTATTTTGTTATTTTTTAGATAGATACACATCACACTCATTCTAATTCTCAACAATTCAACCTTATTCATTCTACTATGAATGTGTGTATATAATCATTTTTTTTTGAAAACACAAAGAAAATGTTAAGGAAAAATTTTAGAATTGAAATAGAAAGAATTGTGAAAGAAAGAATAAATGTGGTGTGAAGAATGAGTTGAGACATTGTGTATTTATAGATAAAAAATTAATTTAAAAAAATAAAAAAATAAAAAAAGGGACCAATGGTGTGTTGCCACGTGGAAGAGGGAGAAGATAAAAACTGGGCGAGACCGGGGGCATGAGAGAGATCAGCTCGAGACCGGGTGAAGAGATTTGGAAAGCGCCAGCGCAGAGACCGGGCCCGGGTCACCATCACGGGCAGGGCGCGGGCGCCTCCAGCCCCGCACTGCGCATGCTCTTATGGACAATTACAAGTTTGTTGTTTAACAAAACTAACATTTAACTATAAGATAACCCTTTGACAATAAGATCAAAGGATAAAATAGGGTTATCTTCTTCTTAAATGTTCAAGTATAGACCGTGTTGGAATATTTAGTTAAGGGGGAATTTTAAATTAATAAACTTCATTAATTGTTTTGATTATACCAAAGCCCCTTAGTTAGATTATTCATGTTCTTATAGTCTTGTAAAAATACACTCCTAGATGAAAACACTTGTAAACATTTTTCATCTAATTAGAAAAGCTCAGTTGTTAGAGAGCTTAAATACTTTTCAAGTGTATTTTTATCAAGCGATATTTGAAGACCTAGTGATTTTTCGCTAGAGGTTATGGCCAAACGAATTTTCTGAAGCTGTTGCTCGAGTATTTTATGTAAAGCGAAGATTCTGCCTAGCGATGTTTTGCCAAGCGAAATTCTTCCAAGCGAGAATCTATAAGAGAAGAACAGAGCCGATGCAGCAACTCTTTAAGCGATGTCTGTCTAGCGACTTTGTGTCTAGCGACACAAATTTTTTCAAGCAGAGTTTTCCAAGCAATATTATTCAAGAGAAGCTGACAAAGAGACATCCGTTCAACAGATGTTCTTCAACCAAGCAAGAACGCTCGAGAAAGACAAGCAACTGCTCTTCAATCAAATTAAGCGGTGTCCAGTGCGTAATTCAAAAATCCTAAAGATACGGAGTTCATTTAAGGAAGTCAGAGTCTAATTGACAGGTGGACATGCGGGATTGGCTAACTGCTCTGCAAGTCAACTTAAGATCAATTAAGGATTCATATTACAAATTTGACTCTGCAGAATCTCAACAAATCTGCAACTTACCTTACAGAATGTGCAAATTTCGAGGAAGTACGAGGAAAGAGATGTTGCAGTGTGGCTCTCTCTAACGGCCACATTGAGATCGTCTCCGATAAATACTACTGAAGACTTCAGAACTCAACACGCGCGAAAAATCCTACATTTTGCCGAATTTCCTAAGTGTCATCTACTTGTAAATTCTTACAACTCTCATAAGAACTCAGAAATATCTTTTAGAGTTTAGAGTTGTTAGTTGAGTTCCTTAGAACCATAATTGTTCTAAGTAGCAGTTTTTTTCTCTACCTTAGGTGTTCAGGTTTTTACATGAACATTTAAGAAGAAGACAACCATATCTCATCCTTTGAACATATTGTCAAAGGGTTATCTTGTAGTTAGAGAGTCGTTGTATTCATACAACACACTTGTAATAGTCCACAAGCGGGACCAAAATCGCTTGTCGTATAACCGGAAGACTTAAGATCCGTGTATCTGTCCACACATAGGACATAAGTTTTGTGAGTTAGTGATTTTCCTTCCAAGGTTGGAAGAAGAGTGGACGTAGGTGTTTGTCACCGAACCACTATAAAACTCGCTTGTGTCCTTTACTGCTTTGCCTTTCAGACTTGCTTTACTTTGCGTATCGTTTTTGATTACCCATTGCATATTCAAGCACACACTCACTTAAGCGAATTCACGGTTTTAACAAAGCAAGAGTTTTCTCAACTTAGCAATCGCTCACCAAATTTCCGCTCGCATAAGGACTCTGATCAAGCGAATACTTCACCTAGCGAGTTTTTGAAGTAGTCGCTAGAACTAAGTACTTAGCGATTTTCAAACTACTAGAGGGGTTCTTATAAGACTGCTTTGAAAAGTAAAAAGAGGATAAAACCTCTTACACACGTATTCATCCCCCTCTACGTGTGCTATTACTGCTACGGGCCAACAAGTCGGAACACCTAAGGCTGAGGAAAAACTGCTAACTTAGAACAAATGTTGTTCTAAGGAACTCAACTAACAACTCTAAACTCTAAAGATATTTCTGAGTTCTTACAAAGGGTTCTAAGATTTCTAAGTATGGAGGACTTAAGATTTCGGCAGAGTGTAAGCTTGAATGCACGAGAGTTGATATGTTTGTTCTGAGTTCTTCAGCAGAATTTATAGGAGACGATCTCGATGCGACTGTTAGAGTGAGCCACACTTCAACGTCTCTTTCCTCGTACTTTCTTGTTTTCTGCACATTCTGTATGGCAGGTTGCGGATTTGTCGTGATTCTGGAGTCAAATATGGTACTATATCTTCATAAATGATCTTCAGTTGACTGCAGAATGTTTGGCTAATCCCGAGTGTCCACCTGTCATGTTGACTCTGACTTCCTTAAATGAAATCCGTATCTATAGGAATTTGAATTTCTTTGCTGGACATCGCTAGGGATTTAATTGTAGAGCGGTCGCTAGTCTCATCGAGTGCTCTTGTTTGCTTGGCGTAGAACTTCGCTTCTTCAGAATATCGCTTGATGAATGTCGCTAGACAAATGTCGCTTGATAAACCTCGCTTGAAGAATTGTTGCTCAGTTCAGTTCTTCGCTTGATATAATCCTCTTCGAGTGACAACAAAAATACCGCTTGGCCATTCTTCTTAGTGACAAATCACTAAGTCTTCGAAAAACAGCTTGGTAGAAATTACACTTGAAATTTTTTTAAGCTTCCTAACATTGATCTTTTCTAAATACATGAGAATATTACAAGTGTTCATCTAGGGTTTCTTTTAAAAGACTATAAGAACATGGATATTTTAGCTAGGAGGCTTTGGATAATCAAAACAAATAAAGGATTTTATTTATTAAAAATTCCCCTTAACTAAATATTCCAACAATTTCCCTCTTTTTGATGATGCCAAAGCTATGATCAAAAAGTATTTTCGAAGTGATAATTCGAGGGTAAGTTTATACCTGATCGCTTGAAAAAGTGATTTTCGTTTCCGCTTGATGTTTCAGAGCAGTTTTCCAAACTTCGCTAGAAATCTTTAAGACTTAGCGAGTTCCCTATTGAGTTATGCTTTCTCCTACACCATGAGAAAACGTAAATGCAATAATATGTCTCTTATCTTAAGGTCGCTAATCTAAAGCGAGTGAGATAAATAGACAATGAGATATTGTCGTAGGAGAAAAACAGTCAATTTTATATATCATAAGAGTGATGAGTACATCAGCTTGAAAACATATAGAGTACATGGATTTAATCACGAGGGAACACATGGGGAGCTTGAAGATTGTAGGCCTTGTAGACATGCACTTTGGCTAAGCGATAAGCATTCTCATGTAGCTTTGGGTCCAGACCCAGTTACTGTCTCAGCCAGAGTACCTCCTTCTCTATCTCCCAAAGGTTGACGTCCTTTCCATTTGGCAGCCGCTTTGGTTGCAAGAACCTTTGTTTTGGAGCGATAAATAGATCATTTCCAACTCGTCCAAGATCAAAGCCCAAAGCTTTCTATAGAACCTCTCCATAAACTTCACAAAGGCCTCTTGAGCGGATCTAGTTTTGAACACCAACCAAAAGTAGAACATCTTGACAAAGAGCTCCTCTGCACACTTCCACAATGCCATGTGCTCCGGGGGAACATACTCTACTACATCCTTTACTCCGGTCTCCTCCATGAAAGTAATCCTGTTGATGACATCTCGATTGAATATGACTTCTTTCAAGTTCACATATGCTTCTTGATTCTTCTTCTTCGTCAATCTTGGCATCAGCTCGTCCAAGATCTCCAAAGTGGTTGCCCTTTCCTTAGGATTTGCCTCATGAGTAGTAGCCTCCTCGATCATCTCTGTTACAATCCTCTCTTGGGCATGGAAATTCAGTGCCTTTCTTTCATCAGGAGTCTGAGGTGTATACCGAATGCAGAGATTCTTGTAAAGCCTGGTGCTCTTTACTTTCATCATCTCTTTCAAATTTTGCTTCTTCTCCTTTCTCGCTAGTGTATTTGCCCTGCTTCAACCTCAGCAACAACAGAAACGATCGTCTTCTGCTTCTTCAAAGCCTGATCTGATTCTGCTGTTGGTTCATTCCTCTTCTGTCCTCTGTCTTCAGCTGTGGTGGATATATCAGCACAAATAAGAGCTTGTGACTGGGGTGATGGCTGTGCTGGCTCTCTAAGTGTAATGCCACCAGTCGGGACAAGCTGTCTCTGTTCTTCCCCCTTGCTGATATCTCCACCAGCGACTTGCTTTGATTGTGCACTTGCGGGTTTCGCTTTCGAATTCACCGCCTCCCTTGCGACCGTCTCTAACTTGTGTAACTTCAGTCATGTTGTTGAATAGAAAATCGTTGGAACTTTTTTGCTCAAACAAGTAGAGAAGATTTGTTTTATATGAGAGGTGATGCAAACAACATTGTCAATAGCCGCTTGCATCAGCTTTCACTTTCGCAAGCTCTTCCTTGAGCAATCTCCACCAAGTGCTCTTCCTTCTCCTTCTTCTCAGCTTCCCTGCTCGCCGTCTCTGCTTCCTTCTCCTTCTTTGTTCGAGTTATTTTTGTCTTCGCTAGCTCAAGCTCAGCAGTAAGCAAGCGAATTTCTTCAGCGAATTTAGCTTTGTACACAGCTACTTCGTGCTCAATGTTCTTCGACTGGTCCTTCAGAGTTGCATCTAGTGTGGTCACAATATCCTTCTGTAAAATAATCTCCTCATCCTTCTCCTTCAAATCTGCTTCCAGCTGCTCAATGACTGTTCTCAACTCAAAGATACTCAGATCTCGCTTCGGCAGCCACTCAGATAGGTGTGGGTGAGAGGGCTTCAAAAACTCCTCCATCTTTTGCCATACAACTCCGTTATCAATCAGCTCTTGAAATCCCTTGAGCTGAAACCTATCCAAGTGTTTTGCTTCCTGCTCTTGCAGTTTCTCCCTCGAAGATGCATTAGCTGCCTGAAGGATCTTATAGAATTCTATTCCACGGATCCTCGAATAAGATAAGAAGCCCTCCAACTGATCTTTCTGCTCGCCGGTCAGAGCGACCTTTGAGAAATGCGAGTCAATATCCGTCCTTGCTTCAGCAGCTTCCATTCTGATGATCTCTTGATTAATATTGGATAAGTGTGAGCGGTTTTCAGCGAATAGATATAGCGTTTCCAAATCCTTGTGGAATTCCCGCTCTGTTTGGGAATCGAGAGAGATATCCGCTCCATCCTCCAAGAAATTAAATAGCTCATCTCTAGCTTCATCTGCAAAAACAGAAACAAATGTTGTAAAAACAGTGGGTGCCTCGGTAGAGTGTGAGGCACTCGCTTCATTAGCGGTCTCCTTACGAGTGGAAACATCCAGCTCGGTATTCACAGTTACAATAGCAGATGAGGTGTCTGCTTGGATTTGCTCTCCAGTGTCTCCAGATCGAGCGATATTAGGAATCGCTTGGTCAATTTCCGCTTCCATGGACTTCTCTGCTCCAATCTCTGCTTCCTTTTGAGTTTCCCCTCCAGAAATTTCAGTCGCTTCAATCTCTAGAGATAGCTCTTCCAAGACTTTTTGAATTATTTCTTGTTCTTCATTACGAACAAGACTAGAATCAACAATCTCCACCTCGACTGTTTCTTCAACGAATAACCTCCTACGCCTTCGCTCTAGGGGAGTGACATCCTCCTCATCTTCTTCTTCCTCCTCAGCGACTTTCTCAGCAATCTTCTTCCCCTTTCAACCCCTTATATCCTCAAGCTAGAATGTTCCCCCGTAACTGAATATCCAACAATGTTTTTGGGAAACCATTCAGCTTATACTCCTAGATCCACCTTATCATCTTCAGGGTCTAGTAAACCCATTGCTACACAGAACATGTTGAAGCGTTCTTGTGCAAGCGGTTTTGTGAGGATATCCGCTCGCTGTATGTCGGTGTGAATTTTGACCACTTTGACATCCTTCTTTTCCATGTGATCTCTGATGAAGTGATGTCTGATCTTGACGTGTTTGCATCTTGAATGCAATATAGGATTGACAATAGATTGAGATTTCTTTAGCTTCCATGTTGTAGTCCATCAGTTGGTGCTTGAGCCAAAGTACTTGTGAGCAACAACTTCCAGCGGCCATGTATTCCGCTTCCGTGGTTGACGTTGCTACACTTGTCTACTTTTTTGAGAACCAAGAGACAAGTTTATTCCCAAGGAACTGACACGTTCCTTTTGTTGACTTCTGACTGATTTTGCATGTTCCAAAGTCAGTGTCTGAATATCAGCTTAGTTCCAATCCATCTTCATGAGGATACCAGAGACCTAAGTTGATGGTCCCTTTTAGATATTTAAGAATTGTCCTAGCGGCTTCGAGATGATATTGCTTTGGATCGCTTTGAAAACGCGCACAAACACCCACTACAAAGGCTATGTCTGGACGACTGACCGTATGATATAAGAGCGATCCAATTAGGGCTCGATACTCGGTGGGATTTACTGATTGTCCATCTGGGTCGGAGTGAATCTTCCAGCTCGGGCTCATTGGGATGCTTACAGTCCACTCTTTCTCTACTCCGAATCTAGCGAGCATTTCTCTTGTATACTTCACTTGGTTGATGAAAATCCCTTCATTGGTTTGCTAGACTTGCAGTCCTAAGAAGCATGACATCTTGCCCATCATCGACATCTCGTACTTATGCTTCATGAGTGCAGCAAATTTGTCTCCATGTGCGGGATTTGGAGAACGAAAGATGATATCGTCCATGTTGATTTGCACCCATAAAGTATCATCTCCATCATTGATAGTGAATAACATTCTGTCAACGCTTCCTTTCTTGAATATGCTTTCGATCAGTAATGTAGAGAGCACATCGTACCAAGCTCGAGGAGCTTGCTTCAAACCATAAAGTGCTTTCTTCAGCCGATACACCTTGTCACCAACTTCAAAACCGGGTGGCTGCTCTACATACACTTCCTCCTTCAATACTCCATTAAGGAAAACACTCTTCACATCCATTTGATATACTATGAAGCCCTTGGATGTTGCAAAGGCTAAGAATAGACTTATCGCTTCAATTCGTGCAACTATAGTGAAAGTCTTTTAATAGTCGATTCCTTCTTGTTGACAATATCCTTTTGCAACGCACCAAGCTTTGTTGCGAACTACAATGTGATTTTCATCTGTCTTGTTCCTGAATACCCACTTCAAATCTATCACATTGTGGTGCTTAGGACGATCTACTAGCTTACATACGTCGTTCCGCTTGAACTCGTTCAACTCCCCTTGCATAAAATCAATCCAATTAGGGTCAGCAAGCACTTCTTCTACTGTTGTTGGGTCAATGGATGAGAGAAAGCAACTAAAGAGGCAGCTTTCTCCATGATTTAGAGTACTATGCGTCCTTACTTCGAGATTTGGATCACCAAAGATTTGGGACGTGTCGTGGTTTCGAAGCCATAACCTCTTTCGAGCGAGTTCAGCGTTCGCTTCCTCATCCCTAGCTTCTTCAGCATTGCCACCGTTTGGCTGTTGAGCTGAGGCTCCCTCATCGTTAACATCGTGTGAGGTCAAAGGATCGTCTGGAGAGGTTGGGTGCTCTTCAACCTCAGGCAAATGATTTGGATCCTGCTTAGTGTCTTCATTCTCTTCTAGAATCGGGAATGGGAACTTCCTTGGCTTTCGAACGGGTAACTAGACCACTCGAGCGATTTTCTGAATCCGCTTGGTGATTGTCTAAGCGATCTGATGGAAGCTCTATTTCGCTTGAGTTTATACCCGTGACATGCAAAATCTTGAAAGTAGATTCAACAAACACAACATGAGGTGTTTCTTCCAAAATAAGAGTTTGAAAATTGTAAACTCTATAAACTTTGCTGGTCACAGAATACCCTAAGAATATTCCCGAATCAGCTTTGCTATCAAAATTTCGCAACTGTGTCTTCCCATTGTTATGAATGAAACACCGACAGCCAAAAATGTGAAAGTAAGAGATATTAGGAATTCCCCTTGTCCATATTTCATACGGAGTTAATAGATGTCTGACATTGATAGTTGTTCTATTCTGGACGTAGCAAGCTGTATGAACCGCTTCAACCCAAAAGTGCTTGGGTAACTCAGCATCAGCGAGCATTGTTCGAGCGATTTCTTTGATCGTTCGATTTCTCTGCTCTGCTACTCCATTCCGTTGAGGAGTCCTTGCAGCTGTAGTTTGCCGCTTGACTCCATGCTCCGAGCATTACTCTTCGATCATAGAATTTAGAAATTCTGTACCACGATCCGAGTGTATAGTTACTATGTTGTGGCTCTTCTCCACTGAAAGTTGCTTTAGAAGCTTCGACAGTAACTTTAGTGTCTCCTTTTTGTTGTACAAGAAAACTACCCAAGTGAAGTGAGAAAAATCATCAACTACAACTATGGTATATTTTCTTCCATTAAGTGAGCGAGGAGAAACTGGACCGTGAAGATCCATACGGAGCAATTCCAGTATTCACTTGGAAAACCCTTCTTCAATGCTTGGGAAAGATGCTCTTGGCTACTTTCTCTTTGGCATGCTACATAAACTTGGTCTTTGACGAATACTTCATTTGGAATGCCACGGACAAGGCCTTTTCTTGCGATTGTGTTGATCGACTGAAAGTTAAGGTGGCTTAGCCTTCGGTGCCAGAGCCAGCTCCTTTCAGGTGCACTTCGAGCGACCAAACAAGTCTCTTTATCACTCGTGGTCCACTCCGCTACATACATATTGCTGTGCCATATGCCAGTGAGCACTATCTGCTTTGTTATACCATGCTTGATAAAGACTTTGCTAGAAACAAATTAACAATAATATATCCCTTATCACAAATTTGAGATATTGAAAGTAGATTATGTTTAAGCCCCTAGACAAAGGAAACTCTTTCGGTTTTCACATTGCCCAGTTGCAGTGTACCCTAGCCTTTTGTAATTCCTTTGGCACTGTCACCGTAGATTATAGGAGGTCCCTCTGTTTCTTCAAGGTTCGAGAGGAAGGATTTAACATTAGTCATGTGTATTGAGCACCCGCTATCTAGGTACCAGATAGCTCTTTCTTGTTCCTTCACTCTAGAGGTTGGAACTGTCTGCTTGCTATGCAAAATTAAGAGCGAATTTTTGGTACCCAAATGAATTTGGGTACTTGGCCCTTGCACTTTTCAACTGTGAATTCGCTTGAGGCTTCAGAGCTTTGTAAACCTTTGTTGTGTTGTAAGAGTGAGTCTCACAAGAACAGGTGCAAGTGTGCTTCACTGTGTACTTTGGTCGAGCGACTTTCCCGGAACGAAAATCGCTTGACCTTCTACGACTAGCGTAGTCACCATTAGAGTAGTACCTTTTCAGACGGTAGGTACTTGGTGCTTCATCCTCGGCATAGTGGCAAAAGTGAGTATGGTATGATGGTGGAGTGTAGCAAATATGATTCCGTTCTCGAGAAAAGTTCGCTTGTCTCCGAAGTTTCGATTGTGAATATTCGCGCTTTGGATTACGCTTGAAAGCAATGTCCTTCCTTCCCTGTTGAGCATAGTGCTCTTTAGGTTTGGGAAGAATTCGCTTAGGCCTCTCTTGGTCATTGGCCATATTCAATTTCTTTTGATGACCGCTCCATTTAGATTTTAAAGCGATTTTGGGAGGGTCACTCGAAACTTCTTTCTCTTTGCCTTTACCAGCATGTATCGGAGCGGCACTGGGCTTTTCTGCTACACTTATAGAAGCAGGCACAAATATAGGACCGGTAGAGGTAGAGGGTTGATTGGGAACAACTACATATCCAATCGGCTACACTTATAGAGCCATGAGGCATAAGAGATTGCTAAATTCTCTTACTAGCTTGAGATGCATTGTAAAGAGATTTGAGTTTGAAATGTAGGCGCTGTTCACACCCTTGAGCTGTCTCCAAGCGCTTTTGGAGATCGCTAAGATCGCTTCTCAGAGCGCTAAGTTCATCAACATACTTAGCATTCTGATCTGCTAGCTTTTTGTTCTCCAAGCGGCTTTCTAAGAACTTATGTTCAAGTTGTTTTTGACTCGCTGGCAGTGTCACGTAGTCATTGTGCTCATGAGAAACTTTGCTATATTTTCCCTTGAGTGATTTATGCTATTGGGTCAAATAATTTTTGTCTTTCATATAGCGACCTACAAGCGTCTGCAGTGCTTCGTGATTTTCAACTAGGTTGAGATGATCACTTGCAGCTCATTGTCATCATAGTGTGAAGCGGTATCATCCTCATTTTCCTGAGGACTATCCGTTACACACAGCACGTGTGCGAGTGGAATTTATGAGTCTTTAAGTTCGCAAGTAATTACCTCGTCAGCGACATCAGAGTCAGTGTCGCTCATAGCCATGATATTGAACTCAGGCTCTTCTTCATCTAGCGCCAGCATCCCCATGTCTAGTGATAATTAATTCGCTTCAGCGTCATTGTCTGTGAATTGATCTTCGTCATGGTTCACGCCATCTATGGGGACGGATGCTTCTTCCGCTATATATGCCTTTCGAGTATTCTGGCGAGCTTTGATTTCCTCTCGTTCCTTCTCTGAGAGCGAAGGGCATTCAGACTTGTAGTGGCCTACCTTGTGACACTCGAAGCACTTAACAAAGTATTTGACGCCTGAAGATCCTCGAGCGCTAGACCCCGCTTTCCCATTTCTTTGCAAGCGACTTTGTTGTCCTTGCTGCTTCTTGTAGAAACGCTTGTACTTTGCAGCACAAGCTTTGGAAGTATTAAATCCCCTGACGAGTGTAAGAGAGAACTCCTTCAGCTCTTTCTTTGCCATATCCGCTATGTCACCGTGTGAGAAGCCACATGAGATATCCGCTTGGTTGTCATCAGCGGCTTTGAATGCTAAGCCCTTCTCTAGCGGATTTGACTTCTCTTCCTCTTCTGAATCTTTAAGTTCCTTTTGGTTGAGATGGAACTCCATTGCCTTGAAGTCTGAAAATAAAGCCTCTGGTGATTGAGCACCCAGATCTTTATTGAATAAGCAGTTATGCCTTGATTTTCTGCCATTTTCCAGATAGTGCATGGAAAACTTTGGTGTTGATCTCCTTATGTGTGAGATCCTTGCCAAGGGTGGCAGCGTTGTGACTAGATTCAACACCGTTGTATCGAAAGCCTCCATGCTTTCGTTTGGCTTCATCGCTAATGCCTCGAATTCTCTCACGAGAACTGATAACTTGTTCTGTTTGATCTTGTCGGTTCCTTGTGAGAGAAGCGCTAGGGTTTTCCACATCTCCTTAGCAGTCTTGCACTTCGTTATACGAGCGATGTGTGCATCGGATACTGTTGACTGGATCACATTCCTGGCCACTCGATCCAGGTTGTCAACTTTAAAATCTGTAGCAGAAAACTCTGGGTGAGGCTTTTCCACATAAACATCTGGTCTCGTTCCATCACCTGTTATAGTGCACTTCATAATCTTTATCGGAACGTTTATGATCACTTCCCACATACGATCATGGAGAGATGATAGATGAGACTCAACACGGAAACTCCACGTGTTGTATCCCTCAATGGTGACCTGTGGTAGAGATCCTGAGGAATTCATCTTGGGAAACGATTAGTAAATGCAAGTATGCTCGTGTGTCAGTTTATGCTAGCTTTTTCTCAAAAGAGATCTGTTCAAGTGAACATAACTATGTCGCTTTAAAACTGTTTAAAGCGGCACCGATATGCAAACCAGTAGTTCAAATGAACTACTGTCTGATACCACTTGTTGGCCCGTAGCACTATTAAACACACGTAGAATTTGCTCTGCTCTTTTCACTTTTTAAAGCGCTTTTGAAAAACCCCTCTAACAGTTGTAAAATCGCTAAGTACATAGTTCTAGCGATATCTTCACTAATCTCGCTAGTGAAGTATTCGCTTGATCAGAGTTCTTATGCAAGCAGAATTTGGTTAGCGAGTGCTTAGAGAAAAACTTGCTTTAAGAAAACGTGAGTTTTCTTTAGTGAGTGTGTGCTTGAATATGCAATAGATAATTAAAGCGATAAAGTAATAATAAAGACATGAGCGAGTTTATATTGGTTCGGTGAAAAACACCTACGTCCATTCTTCTTCCAATCTAGGAAGGAATACACTAACTCACAGATCTTCGGTCCTCTATGTGGACAGTTACATGGATCATCAGTCCTCCGGTTGGACAGTAAGCGACTTCAGTCCTGCTTATGGACAATTACAAGTTTCTTGTTTAAAACAACTAACCTCCAATTACAAGATAACCCTTTGACAATAAGATCAAATGATAAAATAGGGTTATCTTCTTCTTAAATGTTCAAGTATAGACTGGAACACCTAAGGCTGAGGAAAAAATGCTTACTCAAAACAAATGTTGTTTTAAGGAACTTAACTAACAGCTCTAAACTCTAAAGATATTTCTAAGCTCTTACAGAGAGTTGTAAGATTTCTAAGTACAAAGCAATTAAGATTTCGGCAGAGTGTAAGCTTGAATGCGCGAGAGTTGAGATGCTTGTTCTGAGTTCTTCAGCAATATTTAAAGAAGGCGATCCCGATGCGACCGTTAGAGTGAGACGCACTTCAACGTCTCTTTCCTCATACTTCATTGTTTTTTGCACATTCCGTATGGCAGGTTGCAGATTTGTCGCGATTCTGCAGAGTCAAATATGGTACCATATCTTCATAAATGATCATCAGTTGACTGCAGAATGTTTGGCCAATCCCGAGTATCCACCTGTCATGTTGACTCTAACTTCCTTAAATGAATTCCGTATCTATAGGAATTTGAATTTCTTCACTGGACATCGCTTGAGATTTAATTGTAGAGCGGTCGCTAGTCTCCTCGAGTGATTTTGCTTGCTTGGCGTAGAACTTCGCTTCTTCAGAATATCGATTGATGAATGCCACTTGACAAACCTCGCTTGAAGAATTGTTGCTCAGTTTAGTTCTTCGCTTGATATAATCCTCTTCAAGTGATAGCAAAAATACCGCTTGGCCATTCCTCTTAGTGACAAATCACTAAGTCTTCGAAAAACAGCTTGATGGTAGAAATTACATTTGAAAAATTTTTAAGCTCCCTAACATTGAGCTTTTCTAAATACATGAGAATATTAAAAGTGTTCATCTAGGGGTTCTTTTACAAGACTATAAGAACATGGATATTTTAGCTAGGGGGCTTTGGTATAATCAAAACAAATAAATAATTTTATTTATTAAAAATTCCCCCTTAACTAAATATTCCAACAAAATGTAAAAAAATAGAAAGGCCGAAATTATTGCTTCTCTAGTGGTGCAAGGCCGCCATCCTCACGACGCCACCGACACTGTGCAATGGGGAGGGGGTCACGCTCCCCGCCGTCACCACCGTGCGCCCCCTCCATTGCTGATAGTCTAAGGTGTCACATCTGTACCTTTGAGTGGAATCTAGTTTAATTGGTAGTTAGCCATTAAGACGACTTCTCCCCACATGTTTTATAGCAATCCAGAACTAACCAACAAAGCATTCATCATCTCCCTACGAGTTCGATTCTTGAGTTCAACGACGTCATTCGGTAGGGGTGAGTATGGAGCGGTCAATTGATGAATTATACCACTTTCGTGACATAGTTCCTCAAAAGGTGCAACATACTCTCCAGCTCTATCACTTTTAACACTCTTAATTCGACAACTTAGTTGATTCTCGGTGACTCGACTTATTTTTAAGCAATTATTACTCGCAAGTGTACGAGGTTATTGCAGTAAAACAGTAAGAGTATCGTATCCACAAGGACTAACAGTGTAATCTTGAATACCGTAAACAAATATTAATTACTATCTAGACAATCTCAAAGTTTGTTTTACCTAACAACTACTTGAAAATATGAAAAGTAAGCAAATAAATCATTAAGTAAATGGTGAAAAGGTATAGAGAAAGAATGTAGAACTCAAAGATCCGATGCATAACTCAAGTATTTATCCAACCAAACTCGTACTACCGTTTAATGTCTACCAAATTGTTAAATCAATTACAAGAATAGATTAAATCCCCTCCCGTTGTGAGAAATCCGTAGACTAGGTGTGACGAATTGAAGTCCCCTTCTAATTCCCTACACATAACTTCCAAAAGTTTGATAAGATTTAGATTCCACTCAAAACCTGAACTCTCCCGAGTTATATTGAATTAAGGTGTGAATTACTCTTTTATCCGGATTAGTTATTTCATCTCCCAATTACTCTAACAAATCCTAACACTCCCAATTGGTGATCAAGCAATAGAAAGAAATGCGCAAGAATAATTCAATCAATTCCAAGAGCAAGGTAATAACGAATTCAATTGAATAAAAACATATGAATCAATGCATCTTCGCCAAGAATTCTACAAGAGAAATCTAGCTACTCATGTTCATAATCAAACCCATAAAATAATCAAAGAATTCGATGAAAAACACGAATAACAATGATACGGTTTACAATCGGAATCAGAATTGGAGTTCGATGCCTTGAATCTTCAAAACTTCTTCCTAAGGGTGATGTGGAGGCTATGTAATGATGGGAAGTCGGCTGCTGCTGTTGTTTTTCGTCTCTGGAAAATCTTCCTCTGTTAAACCTGTTTTTCGTCCTTTAAATCGCGCAGCAATTAATTCTCACGCGTAAGAATCACCCGGCCAGGCATTTGGATCGCCCGGTCGGGCGTCTGGAATGCCCGACCATGTTGCAAGAATCACAACGTCTGAAATCCCCAGTCGGGTTCAAGCTCGCCCGACTCGGCTCAGTGGAAATGCCCAGCCAATTGCATAAAACGCCCTGTCAGACATTGTAAAACCCAGGCACCACTATGCTTCCTCTCGTTCTTGAGCTCCAATTGGCATGTTTTCCGCTGTATTAAGCTGAAAGACTCGACAAACACATTAAACTCCCGAGTTGTGTTAATTGATCAAGAATGAATGATTCGAAGTAAGAAAACCCGACATTTATGGCATATGCACACACCAATCTACACGATAAAATACGAGTTTGTCACCCGACTTCATTCTTGAAGTCTTTAAACGCTTCAAGAGCCTCATCTTTACATCTTAGTAGGTAAAGATAACAATATTGTAACGACCGCAGACCCCCTTTACGGAAAACCGAGCCCGAAAGATCGCTACGACTGTACAAATGAGGATGAGACAGCGGAAACCAGGGAATTAAGCGGAATTTGGACCGCGAGCAGAAAGTTTATTCACTTGGAAAACCAGTATCCTATGCGAGTGATTTTGGAAAATATCGCTTAAAATTCTCTTGAGGGGATCGCTTGAAATGTCGCTTTAAAAGTCAATACTCGGGTTGAGCGGATTTGGGAAAAAGATCACTTCAAAATATTTGGAGTGGATTTTCTTAAAATATCGCTTGAAGATCATCGCTCGATTATAGCGAGTTTAATAAAGTCGCTTGCCATTTTATAAAACAAGGGATTTTAAAAAGGATCTTGAAGATAACCTTCAGCATATAATTTTCTTCAATTTAATTACAAGCCTTTCTTATAGCAATGAAGGTAACCCTTGGCATGAGCGAAAGTCATCGCTCAGACTTCTTTTAGCTGAAATAAGGACTTCGAAAGACTCTAATTAAAAACACATAGAGGTTTTAATAGATATAAAGTGATCGCTCGCTCGATCTTCCACGCTTCATTTCAAGGTATCACTTGAAAAATTAAAGTACTCGTCACTAAGAAAAAGCAGAGTTATAATCAAAATAAAATGCTGATAGTAGCGGAAAGGTGGTACATCTGTTTGTTCATTACAGTCCATAAATTTTAAAAGAAACGAGTTTTAGGACACAAAAATAAATATTAGATGCAAGTATGAGGATTTGCACCACCAAGTTCTTCTCCAAAACCCCGCTCGTCAGCAAAAGCCTGCTCGTCACCGCTTCCACTCAACCGTAACCTGCTCAACATGCACACAAGGAAAACGTACACAGGGCTGAGTACTTTAAAGCACTCAGTGGACACTTTGCCCAAAATCACTTCATTACCAGCCATACATAAATTAGAGCTTATGGATTTTGGGAAGAGCCTAGGCTCATAAAAACCTTTCTTTCTTTAGTACTTCGCCATATCTGCCCTTAAATAACCCGATCTAGGGAGGTTGGCCGACCTCAACCTAGAACCTCGATC
>JAOWBJ010171833.1:0-11654 GCA_028566335.1 Monarda citriodora | reverse complement strand
AAATCCTGAAGAAGGCTCCGAACTTCGAGTGGAAAGAGGAGCATCGCAAGGCCTTTGAGGATCTCAAAGGCTATCTCGCCAAGCTCCCGACATTATCTGTGCCAAAAGAAGGAGAGCCACTGTCATTATACCTCGGTGCATCAGATGAGTCCATCAGTGCAGTGCTGATCCGTGAAGAGGGATGTCGCCAGCTCCCAGTCTACTTCATAAGCCGAGCAATCAAAGGGCCCGAACAGAGGTATCAACCATTGGAGAAGGTCGCACTTGTGCTGGTCAATGCTGCAAGACGATTGAGGCCATACTTCCATGCACATCCAATCCAAGTCTTGATCGACCTCCCACTTCGCCAAGTCCTCACAAAACCTGAAGCCTCAGGACGCATTGCAAAGTGGGCGATTGAGCTCGGGGAACACACCATCTCTTTCCTTCCCCGCAAAGCAATAAAATGACAAACTTTGGCTGATTTCTTAGCCGAGGCAAAATTTAAGGAGGACCAGAAAGCTCTCAAAACCCGAAGAGAGTTATCACCTAACGACCAAAAGCGCCACCTGCGAACTGTTGGCAGGTATTTGTCGATGGAGCTTCGGGAAAAGCAGGATGCAGAGCAGGGATCCTACTTATCAGTCCAGACGGACATGAGGTGACTTATTCACTCCGCTTCTCCTTCTCAACTACTAACAATGAGGTGGAGTATGAAGCTATTCTTCATGTGCTACGTCTCGCAAAGAACCTAAACAATGAGGTTGTCAAAGTTCACAACGACTCCCAAGTTGTGGTGAACCACAAAATAAATACTAGCGAAGCCCGCGGAGAAAAGATGAAAAGATACCTCGAGAAAGTCCGCAGCTCGCAGAAGATGTTCTCATATTTCGAACTAGTCAAAATCCCGCGCGGACAGAACCACCGAGCAGACGTTTTGAGTAAGCTCGCATCATCCAACTCAACTAGTTCGCCAGTAGAGGAGATCAAGAGCAGAAGCATAGATGAGGTTGAAGTGAGTGACATCGACGATGAGCCCAATTGGATGATCCCAATCCGCACATACTTGGAAACGGGAGAACTACCTAATGACAAGCTCGAAGCTCGCAAACTCCTCGCTAGATTGCTCAAGTATACAATGGAACAAGGAGTCCTGTACCGCAAGTCCTACCTCCAGCCTCTCTTGCGATGTGTAGGACCGACAGAAGCAAACTATGTCTTGAGAGAAATTCATGAAGGGTCTTGTGGCAGCCACATAGGACCTCGAGCACTGTCCAAGAAGGTAATGCGAAGTGGATATTACTGGCCAATGATAACTCACGATGCAACCGAGCTGGTTAAGAGTTGTTCGCAGTGTCAAATCCATGCAAATGTGCCAAGACTGCCATAAACAGAGCTCGCCAGCATGCAAAGCCCGTGGCCATTCATGCAATGGGGAATTGATATAGTTGGACCCTTTGACAAGGCCCCGAGGCAAAAGCAGTTCCTGATCGTCGCAATTGACTACTTCACAAAGTGGGTGGAGGCCGAACCATTGGCCATGATCACAAGCAACAACGTCCACAACTTTGTTTGGAAGAATATCGTTTGCCGATTTGGGATACCACATGTCCTAGTTTCGGACAATGGGACATAATTCACTGATAGAGTATTCCAAGAATGGTGCGAAGGCCTCAATATCCAACAAAGGTTTACCTCCGTTGCATATCCTCAGACTAACAGACAAACGGAGGTCACTAATCGGACTATCGTGAACGGATTGAAGTCTTGACTGGGACGAACAAAAGGACTATGGGTGGAGAATTTGCCGAATGTCTTATGGTCTTATCAAACTACGCCCAGAACCTCGCATGGAGAGACACCTTATAGTCTATCCTATGGTACCAAGGCGGTCATACCAGTCGAGATTGGGATGCCAAGCTCTCGCGTTTTACACTTTTCTGAAGAGATCAACGATGAAAACCTCCGAGAAAATTTGGACTTGTTAGAAGAAAAGAGAGAGCTCGTGTTCATCAAGGAAGCTCGCTATAAACAGCGGGTAACCCGCTACTACAACCGCCAAGTAAAGCACAAACACTTCCAAGTCGGAGACTTTGTGCTCCGCAACAACGAAGTCGGCAAAGCGGAAAAGCTCGGAAAATTGGAAGCCACATGGGAAGGACCATATCAGGTCGCAAAGGATCTGGGGAAAGGTTCATACAAGCTCGCGCATTTATCTGGTGAGCTCATTCCCCACACTTGGCATATTTTCAATTTGAAGATGTTTTATGTATAAGTGAGCGACCTTAGGATAGACATATAGAATTGCATTGTTAGGGCTTCATGTATACATCTTTCTTATTATTAAGGAATTCCAAACTTTTTCGTTAATAAAATTCATATTTCCTTCATTCATGAGTCTCATTCATATTCTCGCATGCCCAACTTATACATAAAAGTTAACACATTAATCTCTAAGGCTGGCCCCCTTATGAGAAATTACCATTCCCCGGACTAAATAAACCCGAACATAAGGTTTAAAGTCCCATAAAGGAGATCCCAACACTTCGAACTAGCCTTGACTTAAGTCATCGCGAACCAGAAGTGCATACCCCGAATCAGTAGCACCCTTGGTCGCTACAAACAAGGGGCGACATTGCTTCAAAACAGACTCCGGTCGTTGCAAAACAGAAGCTACAACTACTTCGAAAAGCAAAGTCATTTGCGAACAAGAAGTAAAGAAGAAGATCGCAAAGTTATTTGCGAACACTATTTATTAAGGACAAAGGAGATGTATAAGGTTACAAAGATCTATCTATTACATCAAGTCCTACGAGTCCTATTCCCGGGACTAAAGCCAAGTCATATGTCTCCGAAATCTTGCGGAGCCTCAAAATATGGAAGGAATCCAAGTCAAAGTCGCGCCCTTGCCCTCGGCCAGTTTATCGACCTGCTGCTACTCCATGCCCAGATGATCGACCTGCTGCTCCATGTCCAGCTGATCGACCCTGTCCGCGACCCCTACTTGGAGCAAGACGAGCTCGCTGAATATGTTGAGCTCGTTGAACACTAGTAGCTCGCACAGATTGGCGAACAGCGACAGCGGTGGATGGACTGGTCTCATTCTCAGGAAAGAACTTCTGAACAAGCTTCTGGACGGAAGGATAGCAATCCAAAATCACGGTATAATATCGAGCAATGTATCTTAGCCCCAACAACTTCTCATGAAGCACCATGGTCTCACACTCCGGCCTTCGCCCATACTTGCTACAATCATTGACTAATTTCCGCACTTCGGAGATCGGGACACCACCAGTCCGCTTCACGTACAAGTCGATCGTAGGCCATTATCTCTTGATCCATCTGCTCAAGTTCCTTGTCCGTGTCTTTCAGCTCCTTCGTTTACCGGAACTTATCCTGGATAAGAGTGTAGCGAGCATGAAGTTCATCATACTTCACTTGTGCGGCCTTCTCAAGTTGTTCGCACTCCGCCACTGCTTGGCCATATTCCCCTCTCCAATGCACGGCTTCCCTACTAAGGTCGCGGGACGAGCCGCAGGCACAATTGTTAAAGACTGCGAAGCCTTATTTCTCCAGAAAGCTACCTCACCCTGTGCGACCTCAAGGGCATCTTCCAGTTCGTTGATCCGTATATAAAATGGAGACGTGTCAAACATCTCGGGAGAAGGAGAGTGATAAATAGACACAACGTAAAGGGACAAAAGTTCAGAAAAGGAAAATTTTATTTATATAACAATAGCAGTGCCCGACTGGCACTGTAGGTACAAGCTATGGAATGGAAGGAAAGGAAAAATACAAAAAAAAAAGGAGGTCAAACCCTGGCTTCAGACTCCACCACGGGCACCTCCTCACGCCTCTCATCCTCCTCCCCTCCAGCTTCATCCTCAGCTCGCGCAAAGGCAGCCGTCAGCTCCTGGTCGTGGTCCACAGACACAGACCGCACCGCATCGGCCGTCAGGAGATCGCTGGCCGCCTCAAGTTCCTTCAGCAACGGAGACTCCTCCAGCAGCTTCTTGATCTCCCCGGCCAGGGCTTCGTTGGTCTCCTCAGGAGATCGCCTCGACCACTCGAACTTGGACAGATCCAAGTCTGGGACCTCCTTCTGCATGGCTTCCAGGGCGTTCACGGCGAACTCCTCTCCAAGGACGCTGCAGGCCACCGACGCCAGCTTCACGAAGCGATCTAAGAGGAGGAGCCTCTCAATGAACGCTCTCGGGACTGGCCCCTGAGAAGCGACAACAGCAGCACGGAGGTCGGCAACCTCCTTCTCCTTCCTCAGGACCTCAGCCTTAGCTGAGGCCGTCTCCACCAAGGTTACCGCCAGCTCGCGGCGGACAGAAGCAGCCCGCTCCTCGGCTGCGACACGCTCAGATCACAAGCGCGATCTCATCAGCTTTTTTGGCCGCAACTCTAGCAGCCTCATCCCTCTTCAGCAGGGCTATCCCCTGCGAGATCAGCTCACGACCTCTCTGCACAGCAAAACAAGGTATCAATACAATTCATAATATTTTAAAGGCAACAAAAAATATTACTCTCTTACCTCAGCATCAGAGAGTGGTGGAGTATTCACCGGGTCGCCGGTCAGGTCGACCGTCTCATTGACCTCCATCAAAATATTGGGGAGAGTCTCCCCCACTTTCATCCCCTACTTCAGCCTTTTGAATGGGGCATCACCTGGATGTGCTCCCCGATCTGCGGGGAAAGATTATCGGTCATAGTCCGATCCGAACTGGACTACTCAACGACCATCTCAGCCAATGGCCGCTTGGAGCTCGGTTTTTTCGGCACCGTGGTCGTGCTGAACCCTACTGCGAACACAAAAAGCAGCTATGTTAGCAATAGTGAAAGCAAAAAGACAGAAAAAAAAGAAGAAGAAGAAAGCAGACAAAAGAGGGATCCTTACCTTCACCGTCTCCTCCTTGGCAGAAGGATCACGAGGGTCGGACCCCATCTTCGATCTCTTCCCCAATCTCCTCATGAGATCGGGATAATGGTTAGCCGGCGTCAACCTCTCAAGCGTGCCAGTTCGCCATGCGAACTCCGGCACGCGAAGTTCAGCAGCCTGCACGAAGAAGTACTTCGAGTGCCAGCCCTGAACTTTGTTTGGAATATCGATCTTGATGCCGCGACGAGGCGTGTCATAGTACCAGCTCGACGTCATCTTCAAGGATAGGAAGCAGAGAAAATGATCCATATCCGCGGCGGGCTCCTCCACGGACAGGAAAGATAAATACACAAAAGAATTGGGGGTCAACTGCCCTAGTGGCAGTTGATGGATACTCAACAGCTCTCTCAAGCCGTCATCTAAAGGAAGTTTGAGACGCTACGAAGCGAGTCTTCGTACACAGTCTCAAACCCCCGCGGAGAGCAACAAGCACGGTCCATTGGACCAGGAATAATAAAAGGGGTGTTAACGGGGAGAAATTCTTCTAATGCCCCAACAACGGACAAATCCATAGAAGAAGGGAAAGAACTAACATTACCCACCCCATCCGCCCCCTAATATATCATTATGGAAGGTTCATACCTAGCCTGACCCACATAATATATATCTACGGTCTCGGAATTATCGCGAGGACCCAGAGAGAAAGTAAAATTCGCAATAGTGGATTTAGCAGAAGAAGAAGCCACACTTTGATTTTGAAGATTGCAGAGGGAAATCGGCCGTAAATGCCCGAATGCAACAGTCGCGCACAGGAAATTGCCGGAGAATTTTGGAGAGCTTTTCTGGTTTTCTTTCGCGAGAATAATGAAAGTGTGGAAGTGAAAAGTGGCGGAAAAACGTGTCAAAATCCTATTGGGCCGCCAACATCGGAAATCCAACCGGCGCATTTAATGCAAAGTAACTGACACGGTGTCAGTCCGAAAGATACGCCTCTTCAAATTCAAGATCGGAGTTCGCAAGCTCGCGAGCTCGCGTCTACTTTGACGGGGGCAACCAGTTCGCGAGCTCGCCTCTTTTCAACAGGGTATGCTCGCTGCTCTCATCTACTTTGACAGAGGCAACTAGTTCGCGAGCTCGCCTCTTTTCAATGGGGTATGCTCGCTGCTCGTGTCTACTTTGATGAGGGCAACATGTTCACAAGCTTGCCTCTTTTCAACGGGGTATGCTCGCTGCTCGCGTCCACTTTGGCGGGGGCAGTCAGTTCGCAAGAAACCTCCCTACAACGAGATATCTTCTAGCACATTCATCAATCCTCATCCCTACCTCTCTTTGGGCCGGGGGGAAGTGATAGGACACGGCCTAATACCTAGGTCCAAGTACGAGGCCCAATAAATATGGACCTCGATTGGAGCTTGGCCCAACGCTATCAAGCCCGAACACAAGGCCCACGAGATCGCACCCCACCATGCGGCCCAGACCGCACAAGGCCCAGTCTGCATAATCCGGCCAGCTCATCCCGGACTCTTACTGCTCGAGGACTTCTACTTCAAATCCAAGTCCAAGCCTATCCCCAAAATCTATTATAGAGAGATAGGTATTCGGATATATCTCATGTAAAAGGATATTAGCAAAAGGCCTCATGTATATCTTTTAGGCCCATTAAACTCCGATTAGTAAGGAGTTAGAGTTAGAGTAGGACTTTCTTTGTAAGCCTATAAATAAAGGCCCTAGCATAGGAAGACGACACACACTCTCATACTCACAAGAGCAATACAAAGTTCCCCTTTCTCTTCCGTGGACGTAGATCTGCCAATATAGCGGATCGAACCACGTAAATCCCTGTGTTCCTTCTTTTTTCTTTACGTTCTTTGCATGTTAACAGGCTCATAAAAAGTCGAGATCGATCATCCCGCTTAATTATCTTATTTGAATGGAATAAGTGGTGAAAAATACTTCCTTTTAATTGTCTCATTTCCTTAAAATGAAGGGAATAAATGATGAAGAATGATTATTAAATCTTTTATTTTACACAATTTTAGTATATGTATTAAAAGTGATAGAAACTAATGTCGCGACACGGAGGAAGGGAGTATAAGATATATGTATATATTGAGATGTGAACTTTGGGTTTATTATTGAGTTACCCTATCGAATACTTATGGTTATAGACACACACACGTCATTTTAGTTTCCTTAAAGTAATATTAGCATTAATTGAACATTATCTATATTATTATCCATTGTCCCGTTTCATTAGTCAATTTTGATTCCGGCATAAAAAGCAGAGAGAATTTTAAAATGATATTAGCTGTGACATAATTTTTTTTACTATAAATGAAAAGTGGATTAATAGTTGGAACAGACGAAAAAGAAAAAGTATACTAATGAAACAGGACAAAAGGAGTATATAATAATATTCAATCCTCAAAAATAGAAATTGTTATCCATTTATAATATGCAAAATGTCCAAATTGCTTCCGCCCAAAAAATAGAAGTTATTACACAATATTATATAGCCGATTCATTCACTCCTTTATTTTCATTTCGGTCAACCCAACTGAAAGTGACTGGTACTACCTACACATACTTTTCTACTTTTATTGTTAACGTTAACTATATTCATTTGATTTTAATAGTATCCGCCACAACGCGCGGACTGCTGGTATTAATAAAGTATACCATACCGAGGATAGCTTCAACATAATAATACAAGTAGAGTTACAAAGCATAAGTGCCAATTCCATAACACCTTCAACATAATAATACAATAATAAAAATCCCAATCTCATGGATCAAAGTAAACAAGAGACCTTAACGAATTAAATAATGAAAGAATGAAGTTAAAAGATGAAGACACTTATAGTTAGAGCAATGGTGTATTATTCTTCCCATGAGGTGGCGCTACAGGCTGTGGATAGCTGAAGGGATCACCAAAAGGATTGAAGTATTCTCCTCCTCCGCCTCCTCCTCCCCCCATTTGTTGAGGATTAGCTGCTGTATAATAAGGATTATAAGCTACCATGTTCATGTTCATCCCCTGCTGCTGCTGCTGCTCCAATGGCGTCATCATCATCATCATCATCTGTTGTTGTTGCTGCATCATCGCCATCTGCTCTTGCTGGGCCATGACTGCCATCTGCACATTCGTTGGAGGCGCGATGTTGCTCGACAGGGCAAAAGGGTCGAATTGTTGTTGCTGTTGATCGAACGGAGTCTGCACATTTGGATTGTATCCGTAGCTTGTGTTGTAGCCCGCACTGTGCAGCTCCATGGTTCTTCTTGTAGCGTTGTCCTCATACAAGCTATCCAGCAGAAGGTTGTCGAATCCACGGGCCTAAATGAAAAAGAAAAAATTGAACTCTATGCTATGCATGATTTAATTTGAGATACAGTGTGATGATACAAGTGTTTGCAAACATCACCATCTGGGGCTGCGCTAGTTGGGGCTTGTTAGTATTGCTTGGGGCCTCAACGATTGCCAATTCCCAACCACTGGTGCTTCCGATTTCAGTCAGTGCGTTGCTAGCTGAAGGGAGGTTATCACCTATTGAAAAAATTAACCAACTTCAGCAAATCCAAATAGACTCATGTAACAAGCAATTTCAAGGAACATTTCATATAGTATAAGCATGGCTCACCAGGTTCAAAGATTGCGAGGGCTAATGCATTGCTCTCCTCTATTTTAAAGGCTTCTTCATTTACTTCACTCAAACCCTACATAAAAAAAAAAACTAAAGGAATCTGAAGAAACAAAAAAAAAAAGTCGAAAAGTTCAAGAAACTTACGAGCAGATCAATAGGTTCTTTCTTCGGTGGTGGAGGTTGTACTTCTTCAGTCTGAGATAGCTCCTTGTCCTCTTCCTCTTCTGCAGCAGCCACCTCTTCTTTTTCTTCAGGTTGTTTTTCAGTTTCTTCTTGGGCCAGTTCATCACCTTCTTCTGATTCATTATCTGACTCTCGATATTCCTATCATTCATAGTACAATTGACGAAATGTAATGGTTTTTGATTGCTCTAAAGGGGAAGTAATAAGATGGGATTGAAACTTCTAAGGAGCATTGGTCGGATGATGTTCTCACCAGTCTGTTATCGGTCAGGTCACTCAGCTGAGGTGCTTCTTTTATATACTCCTCCATAGTTGCAAGAAATGTAGGAGGAGGCTGGGGTATCCATAAATCATATGCATGTTACTAAAAACATCTACAGACACAGACTGGACAATCACTGAATATAATGCAAAGTAAAGGTGAAAACCTGTTTGAGTGTAGGAAAATGAAAGGTTCGAGCAAGATCTAGCGTTCTGCAGAAGCCATAAAAATCAGCTAGATGTGCTGCCTAAACCAACCAGGGATCAACAAAGAAAGATTGTGGAATATCAGTTATATAAGTGTTCTATGGCATCTCATTATTCTACATTACTTGGTGAATATTTATTTGTTAATATACAGAAGCAAGAGAAAAAATGGACCTGTTTTCCTGCCCTCTTGTAAACATCAAGAGCCCGAATCGCATCATGCTTGGGCATGTCAAAAAACTGCAGAAAAAGAGAAAGGGACATGACTAGAATTAGGAGAAAAATGTTCACAAAGTATATTTTAAGATCATACCAAGTCCACGAGATTGATGATTCCATCATTGATGGAACAATAAATCTTGAAGCTCTCTTTCAACACCTGCATTCATTTCAAAGATATTGGAACTTCTGAAATATCCATTTCCAATTGAGTATTTCAGTCGCAGGTAAAAGAGGGAAATGGTTTTCTGCCTACCAGAGCCAAGGCATATTGCACTAGATAGTTATGGCAGGCCAATCCTTCGGGCTGAGAATAACCGCAGAAAATCAGACAAATCTATTCCAAAAATATGAACAGAAACAATTTTCTCTGACCTGGCAACAGATTAGGCGGTACAGAAGCTGCTGCAACAAAGGAAGCTGCTCTAACAGTTTATCAGTATTCAAGAATCGCGACTTACTGTGAATCTGGTGCAATAAAGACCACTTAGATTGAATCAAATCCCATCATTTCAACTCAAAGAACATGAATTGAGCTTAACTGAGGCCAGAAACAAAAACCATGCCTTGGAAACTTGAGGATCGGATTTTGGTGCTCTATCAACATCTAGGTCATATTGTATTGTCCTAATGCAGTCGAGCCTTTCCTCTAGAAAGAGTGAATATGTACGGACCCAAGCAGAGCAGTCCCAAGCTGCGTCAGAACTAAATAAGCGTTACAACAAATCATTGAATAGACACCAGTTTCTCTATGCAGAAACTTCGAGAAGGAGTGCAGGAAGAACATCAGAAGATGTACCTAAAGTAGTGGAATCATCCTTGAAATTGTAAAGTTGAAACATCTTTCCTCTGTTGGCGTACCGCACTAGTTCTTCTCTGAATATAACATCCCCTTCTCTGAGTGTCCTGTGAATAACTATCAACGTCTTTATCGCAACCTGAAACAAGCTTATGTTTTAGCAGTTGCAGTTTCAGGCAGAAATCAAATGAAATTGTTGGATTATAATTGGAGATAAAGTTAGTTGAGAGACGTAAAGGGTGAAAAGAGCCTACAATCCAGTTGCGCGTTTTGGATAATCGTCGCCATAGCGCGTGAATGCAGTACGCTACATCGGCTCGAGGCTGATTTGCAGAAATTGCTGCGAGTATCTCTGCGAACAAGCAAACCCTAAGTGAGAACAAACACGAAATTGCAGATAAACATGGAAAATCGCCGCAAACGGCAACCAAATTCAGAAACCTAAAATGTAGTCGAATTTACGCACTCACTTCCGACATGCCTTTCCTTCGGGGGACATTCGACGTGGTTGGTAGCCTTGACGATTGCAACATCCAATACCTTCAAACAAATTCGAACAAATTAACCAAAATGAAGGAGGAGGAGGAGGAGGAGGAGGAAATCGCCATGGAAGAAATGCAGGTGCATTTCCTTTGAAAATAAATGTTATAATCAGATTATGAAAACCTTGAAGTCGCTATTGAGATTAGCGAGGCCGACTTTGGTGGAGTCCTTGAGAGCTCCGTAGGCTTTTCTAAAGCTTTCCATGTAATAACAATCTCCCACACCATTAATTCTTCATCATCGCCAGAAATCTGTCAATAGATGAATGAGAGAAAGGTGGGATTTGACAAAATTCTTCGCCTCTATTTTGCGCGACCTTCCCCCTCTGTATATTTTCATCATAACAAAGTCAATTCTAGATTCTCTCCCTCATCAAAGTTCGCCTAACCAATCTCTCTCTCTCTCCCAAGAACAGGTCGTCATATGTTCCCTCATATTCGCACTTTGGGAGGTAACCCTGCATTAATTTATTTTCATCTCCATTTTTATTTATAAAAAATATTCGAAATACATGCTTCTTTTTATTAATTATTTTTTCAGATGACTTGTTTAAATTTTAAAATATGAATGTATGCAAGAGAAACAGGTTTAATATCAATTTAAATTCTAAATTACAAGTATGGTGTAAGCGCGTTACAGTAGATACAATCGTGTTTGTGTTGGAATGTGAAGAATTGAATATAATTTGTATTTATGGATAAAAGATAAAGTTGAGATTGAGAATGTGAATGAATTTATTAAGTAAATTAAAAGTTAATTATGCAGATTAAATGTTGTGAAAAAAATTTCGTATTTAACTACTACCTCCCTCCACTATTATTAGAGCCCTTTCTTTTATTGACTTTCGGGCACGCTTTTCCACCGAAACCTAGTACGAGTTTTAATACGTGATCTTGAAATATTTTTTCGCTCACGGGATACTTTAAGTGTCATAGTA
>JAOWBJ010171725.1:0-11668 GCA_028566335.1 Monarda citriodora | reverse complement strand
GTTCTATTCAATTGAAAACTGAGAAAGTGCAAAACAGATTAAGCATCATTTCAATGTCATGAGCAGAGCAATACCTTCCCTCCAATGCGGAAAAGTTCTGCAAGATCATGAAATTGACCATGAATATCACCACAGATTGTCACAGGGCTTTTTACTGGCTGCGGAAAAAAGAAGCAAAATAGCATCTCATGTAAGAATAATTCAAATATATCCTCACATAACCCATAAAAGAGCATTAAGCCACTCAGTGAAGTAGAGATCAAGAATTAATAACAATCCTGCCTTTAGTGAGATACAAAATGTAGGAAAATAAAGAGCAAACAAAATAAGAATCTGTTCTCAAAGTAAACAGTTTAGATAGAGGGAGCTCGTAATACAATTAAAAACGCGTACTGAAGATAAAACAAACACAATATGAGAACAGGAGATAAAAGAAATTATACCTGAACATTACTTTCCTCCATTAGTATCTCCTTTGCCTTCTCACATAAGGCCCTAACCTGCATTCAGTTGATAACTACCTCATAAAAGAAGATTCCTAAAATATAAAAGATCATACAATGTGTATAAAAGGAGGGATCAGACAGCTGGATCAATCCATCATCATATCATGAATATTCTAAATTAAGCTGCAAATGATAATAAGGCTCAGTGAGTTAGAGGTTCTTGAAAAACATCTATACATAAGCAAACAGTGTGTTATTAGTTCTAGTCTCATCTGAGAAGAGGTATTAACCAATTTTTAATAAAGAAGGTTATACTGGTCAGTCACAATCACCAAGTTATCAACAACCAGATGAAGTGCCTGGTATTATTTCCTAAGTTGCGCAAACTACAGCTTTAACCATGGCTACTACTTCTCTAATCAACTGAGAATAACCTAGCAAGAGCCCAAGATTTGAAATCTCAATCTCCTCTCCACCAGTTACAGTAACAAGGCTACTGCTTCTCTTCCTCAGTCTTTGAGGCTGAAGACTGAGTCTTTACTTCAAGAAGATGGCGAGTTTGTGATACGCTCTCGATTAAATCAGTCATTTTTCCAGAAATATCCAAGAAACCCTACACTAGAATTATCTAATTACCACTAAACTTGAGAAATTCACCACTCCAAGTTCTCCAATCAATCTACCAGATCCGTAAAAAATAAACTCTGAACAAGAAATCACAAAGATTCTTGAAAAACAAAGATAAAACGAAGAGTACATCGGGCTCTGATAAAGGCTTGCACTGCATAAGTTGAGCAATCTGCTCGTCTAGATTCCCATGTGTGCTCTCCGCCACTAGATCCGCGCTCATCTTGCTTCCTTCTCGGCCTTGCTTCAGATCCGCCGTACTCGCTGCCTCCCACCACCAAATACTGGCGCCTCGCGCAACCTCACTCTAGGGCAGCACTTGGGGAATGAAAAAGGCGTTTGGAGAAAGACGGACGGAAATCCAAGAGAGAGAAAGAAGCAGGAGATGGAGAACTCGCTAAGAGTGCGAGTCGACTAAAAGATGGTGGAACCGAGGGAGAGAGAAATTCAAGAATTGTCGATCTACTGATTTTGACGATGATCTCGACTTTTTTATGAGCCAGATTTAGGTGATTCGATCCGTTATAGAAAAAGGAATTTTGTATTGCTCTTGTAAGTAGCAGAGTTTATAAGCACAAAGAGAGTCTTACTCTATTTCTAACTCTTTAATAATCGGAGTTTAATGGGCTAAGAGATATACATGAGGCATTTTGTTAATATATTTTTACATCAGATATATCTGAATCTCTATCTCTTTATAACACCTTAATAATCGGAATTTAATGGGCTAAGAGATATACATGAGGCATTTTGTTAATATCTTTTTACATGAGATATGTCTGAATTTCTATCTCTTTATAATAGATCTTGGGGATAGGCTTGGACTTGGATTTGGAGTAAGAGTCCTTAAGCAGTAGGAGTCCGGGATGAGCTAGCCGGATTATGCGGACTGGGTCTTGTGCGGTCTGGGCTGCATAGTTGGCTGCGATCTCCTGGGCCTTGTATTCGGGCCTGATAGCGTTGGGCCAAGCTCTTATCGAAATCCATATTTATTGGGCCTCGTACTTGGGCCTAGGTATTAGGTCGTGCCCTATCAGATGAAATATTTGTTTGTTTCTACGCTCTTTGTTTGCAACCTCACTCGATGTTTTTTTAAGAAAAAAATTGATTTAATCAACAGGTCGGTCGTCCAAATAATAATACCATTATTACACGCCAAATGTTGAATTCTTCATACTACCTCCATCTCATTAAATAATACTCATTTATTATTTGGGGAGAAAATTTAAAAAA
This sequence comes from Monarda citriodora, assembly GCA_028566335.1. NCBI lineage: Eukaryota > Viridiplantae > Streptophyta > Magnoliopsida > Lamiales > Lamiaceae > Monarda > Monarda citriodora. The sequence goes on along the minus strand of JAOWBJ010171725.1, from coordinate 9,362 downwards.
AAAAGTGTAATTGTAATTAATTATGAGGAGATACTTAATGTTAGCCACATATTCTTTGCTATTTTAAGAATGGGTCTAATAAGTGAGATGTACCGAAACGGAAAGTGAGTCTAATTTAGCGAGATGGAGGTAGTATCACCGATGTTGCCACTAGGCTACAAGGCTCGGATTGCAATTGATAGTGGCATAACAGCTAGGCACAAGCAAGATGTCCAACAAAGATGGGCCTCAAGAAGAGCTCGGCCCTACGCAGTTCGGCCCCAACACCATGCCCACTCAGAGGACAGCTCGGCTCAATCACAGCTCGACTCCAACACTCCAACACAAGAAGGACTCCTACTCCAACCCTATCTCGAACACATATTATAGAGAGATAGGGATTTAGATATCTACAATAGAAAAGATATAGATAAAGCTCCAAGGTTATCCGATTCGGGTTTAGACTTTGTATTAGAGAAAGATTCTACTTTTAAGCCTATAAATAAAGGCGCTAGGATAGAAGAGAGGGACACACAATCTCTCAAACTCTCATACACTAGAGCAATAAACACTTTTCTTCTCTTCCCCGTGAACGTAGGTCTGTCTCAAAGAGATCGAACCACGTAAATCCCTTGCGTTCATATTTTGTTTTTTTTTACGTTCTTCATTATAACAACAAGACCCAACAAAAACACGATCGATCACATCCAATCCAAACATTGACATTGCTCTATTTTATTTTTATTATTTATGTAAATACATATTTCTTAAAACTAAATAATTTTGTCAATATTATTTATTTTGGACGAGTCGAAAGGTTCCAATACCAAAACTCCCGTCTCAAGTTTTTGAGGATCCATTTTTTTTCTTTTCTTTTGACGCATGAAAGATCTATTTCCAGCAAATCTACTTACTTAAAATAAATGCTATGAATAATGTTCACTCTGCCTTATGAACAGTGTGATATCTTTTTCTTAAGTAGAGGTATAAGGTTTACTAGATAAAAAAGGTCATAAACTGATTTTTATAAAAATAAAAAAATAATAATGGTTAAAATATAAGATGGTGCATGATGGGATACGGCCCAAAACCCCCAAGCCCAATATGCGCGGCCCATTTGCTTCGGCCCTCTCTCGGTCCAGCTTCGGCCCACTTATATGGACCATCTGCTTCGGCCCTCTCTCGGTCCAGCTTCAGCCCAACTATTTTTGTATATAAATAGCACCTCTAGGAGACATTAGAGGTTACGCATTCTGAATTCATTGTACTAGAGAAATAGCAATAAAAAGCTTATATCTTTCTCCCGTGGACGTAGATTTACATCCGTAAATCGAACCACGTAAATTTCCTTGTGTCTTTTCGTCTTCCTGTTCATTAATTACTCTCCGAAAATCTGCACTCAATCACTAGTTTTCTTTAATGGACAACAATACTCATAATCACAGCCATTGCATCTAAAATAGAGCAGTAATAAATCAAGCAAACCAAAAGCAAGCAGAAAAATGTCTTCCTCATCAACCATAACCTTCAACCCCAGTATTAACTAATGAACTTTTTACATTTCATGTAATTAATTTATCAGGAAGAAACATAAAGTCTTGCTGAATGCAGATGTATATATAAACTCGATGTGCAATGAAATTGTCTTTACATTTGTAATAGAGTCAGCCATTTCTATCTCCGATAATAGTTGGGATGTGGTCATTTTTCAAGGATCTCCGGCTTTTAGTTCCAATGTCTGCAGTTAAAACTCGATTATTACGATGCTAGGCGAAAGATCTAAATTCATTGGAATGTATATTTCATGATGAAGAAGTATGATTATTATGCATTTCGAAACTTATTGTATCTGAAATTAATCCAATATCATTATGCACTAACACAAACTATGACTTTCAAATTATTACAAGGAACTAGATTTCATTTCTCGGTTCCAAAAGATATTGCATCTAAGTATAGAGTCTTGCTTAAAGGAGAATTATATAGGATAAGAAATTTTGGTGTTGCACATAATGCATCAAAGTTTAGAGTCACTTCTCATACTCACAAGGCTAATTTTAATGGGAACACTGATGTTCTAGAATAGAAATCCAGACTTTCCTAAATTTATCTTCACATTTAAGAAATTTGATGACATTCTCTCAATTGAGAACATAGCGGAATCTATACCCTTTGGTAATATAAAGTACTATAACATTTTATTATGTCATTAATTTATACTTCAATATATATTTTAGTTAATACGTATGCTATTATATCATGCAGATTTTATTGGTGCAGTCTTTCACATGGGTCACCCAACCGAAAAGATAGATCGAAATGGAGCTAAACAATTTCCTCTCATAGTATCTTATGCTATGACAATAAACAAAAGTCAAGGTCAATCATTATCAAAGATTTGGTTATTTTTAAAAAGACCATTTTTTAGTCATGACCAGTTGTATGTAGCAATTTCGCGAGTCACCAATCGTAATGACTTGATTTTCGATTTGTGAAAATGATGGTGACTATGGAAAACCTTTGACTACAAATATTGTATAGAGAAGTGTTGCAAAATATATAATATTGTGTTTTTATTTCATCAATTTAATTAATTAATTAATTAATTCTCAAACAATAATTTTAATTTCATTTGTCCTTCGATCTTTGGTTTATTTCAATTTTAATTTTGATATTTTACAATATAATTTTCAAGAACATAAAAAATAAATACGGTATGTCGTGCATCGCACGGGTACAACACTAGTATAATATTATACTACTCAATCCCGACCCGTATAATTATAAGAGAATCCTGATACCCGTGTCGGGTTTTCAGTATCCGCAATTACGGGTACACAAACCCGCAATTTCATAATTAACATTATAACTTAACATATTAATATTGTAAAGTTGTGTGTATTCAATCTTAAAATACAAATTGACATATTAATCACAACAATTCAATCACTTTGAATGGAAAACATATTGAGGATGGCGCGCGACTGTTGGAAGGTGGTTGATGCGAGTATGGGCGGCAGCGGGTGGAACGTGACGTATGATGGGATTGTGGAAGTAATTAATATATAAAGGAAATTAACAGATGCCCGCGTGTTGCGGCGATTACAATCTAGTTAACATCAACAATGAAAATAGGCAAGTAGGCGTACGTAATACTGGTTATCTTCAGTTGGGTTGACCGGAATGAAAATAAATGAGTGAATAAACTGGTTATATAATTATTGTGTAATAATTTCTATTTTTTTGGATAGTTTGGACATTTCGCATACCACAAATGGGTAACACTTTTTATTTTAGGGTGTGAATAATTATTATATAGTATTATAGATGGAGATAAATAATTTGGGATAGAATAAATTAAAAGGAATAATTAAATAAATAATATTTAATATTCAAAATTGAAAACTCTAACTTTAAAATGCAGGATTGGCGAGATTAACGAGTATACTCGGTTAAGTATCGGGTACTGCTTCCCGCAAAATCCAAAATATTAATACTCAATCCCGCCCCGTTTTCTATTTTTATCGGGTAGCGAGTATCCGATGGGTATCGATTCGGATAGAAAAATTACCCGATACTCACTACACATTTCGACACCCCTAAAAATTTTAATTATACATTTATAATTTAATCATAATATTTTAACAATCAAAATAAGTCACATATACATATATTCATCTGTACATCTATACATATACTTATATAGCCGTTGAGGCTCATTTTATTTATTGAATTGAAGTTTATCACGCTCTTAAACCATAATCAATATCGATACTATTATATAATAGAAAGTGTTACACTTTCGTGATATGTGAATTGTCCAAAATACCCTCGTTTTTTTATCAAAAATAGAAAGTGATGCGCAGTACAGACCCGGGTTCGATTCTCAGCAGGTGCATTCATTCTTTTTGTTTTTAATTTTACTTCTGGGCCTACCCTCACTCTTCGGCCCAATAACTAATATAGTATTTACAGATGATCGAGTGCGGATTTTTGTGAGTAATAAAGAACAGAAATTAAAGAACACAAAGAGATTTACGTGGTTCGATTTACTAAGGTCTACGTCCACGGGAGGAAAATGATATCTTTTGTATTGCTTTTGGGTCGAGTACAATAATTGAGAGATTCTAAACTTTATAATCAGCTAAATGTGCTATTTATACACCTATACAAGTAGGGTTGGGCCGGCAGGCCCAACAAGAATGAAGGTAACTGCTTGGAGGCAGTTATCGACGGCATGAGACGTGGGTGGTGATCGTGCATGGCCACGTCACCGACGTCGCTGCCGGACTTGCTGAGTGCCTGCCAAGAGACTTGTAAAAATCATAAGTCCATGGTGCTGGTAGGCCGGAGTGAGTTATCCGGGTGACGTAATGCCGGAGCACTTGTGATTGGCTTATGGATGCTACCGGAACGGAACCTTAAGCCGGAGTCGTGTGAACCGGAGTCTCATTGCCGAACTGTTTGTCTGGACCAAGCCCTTGAGCCTTAACTGATGGGCCGGAATTAAGTGGGCATTTTCGTTGGGCTTAGGGTGTTGGGCCATATCTCATCACTACCCTCGAAAAAGTGAGGCAATGGAGGCGACTGTTCGTGCGCCGGACTCTTGGTGGCACTGGAAGGGATAAAGCAGCTTCAGATAGCCGGAATGAACAAAGTAAGCGGAGTTCGTTGATTAACTTCGGAGGTGCCAGAGTGGAGCATATGCTGACGTGTACTAGCGTACGCTGCACTTTATCCAGGCATTAAATGCGACGAATGGAATCCCGAAAAAGCGGGATTCGAATCGTCACGGATTCCCAATAAAAACCCTAGGAGGGAAATTGCAACTCTTTTCCGCTTCATATCATTCACTTTGCTCTCTGCTAAAATCATTTTCCTTAGTTCTCTGCAAAATCATTTCTGCAAAATCCGTGATTCACCCAGCGCATTCATCCTAAATCCACAAGTAAGTATGGACGCCATCTCTTCTTTTTCTGATTCGCTATCCATTAGCGTAGATGAAAGGTTAAGCGTTATCTCAGGGGTAGATAGAATTGCGGGAATGGGGGATGAGGAGGTGGAAATGGTTTCTTGACAACCGTCTTTTTCGGTGAGTGAGAGTGAAGAAGACGCCGGTGAAGATGCCAGTGCGTTAGTTGAGACCGTTGGGGCTAGTGGAAGTGGCAAGAAAAAAGTTAATATGCTTCCCGTAGACCAACATAACCCCATTCTTAGCAGGGATACTGTAGATAGATTAGTTTCTTGTTTTCATTTCCTGTCCGAAGCGGAGACGGTGGTACCCCATGCATCGGGTCGGGTTGATCGCCCGCCGAGAGGGTATTGTACTGTTTACAAAGCGAGTCTGATTTGCGGACTTCGCTTCCCGCTTCACCCTCTTTTTATCGAGTTGTTGGATTACTTTCATCTTTCTTTAGGTCAAGTTACTCCAAACTCATGGAGGCACTTGACCGCCTTTGTAGCCGAAGTTAGGCAGGGTGGGTACGAACCCTCATTATAACTGATCCATAGGTTCTTCCAATTCTGGAGAAAGGGTTCTTGGTTTTACCTTACCCCCGTCCGCAAATTCAAGGCAAAAACAAAAACCAAATGGGCGCTAGCGAATACGATTTTTCTTTTATAAGGGTTCCGGGGTCCCTGACTTCGTATGGAGGGATGTGAATCACACTGTCCGGCCCCCGAAAACGGAATATTTGGGGGCCATTGAGGACGTCTTCTCAACCATGCCAATGGTTGTAAGGGAATTGGACGAGTCCGAACTCGTCTGGGGGGAATGGCAATGCCTGAGGCGACTGCTGAGAATGAAGTCCCTCGGGGTGAGGAAATAGTTTAGTATAGCATAACATTTTGCCCTTCAGCTTCGGTGCTTAACTCCGTCTTTTTTTCTCTTTTTGATGCAGTGAATATGCTAAACAAGTTGGGGAAGAAGAAGTCCGTGGCACCGGACACCGCACAGGAGAGGCCGCCGAAGAAGCTGAAAGTGACTGCTCCGGGTACTGCGGCTGTGGCCAGTCCGGGGCGGATTTCTATTTCGTCCTCTTCGATGTCTTCGGAGAGAACCCTGGATGCTGGAGCGCGCCTTCTCCCCTTACATCCAATGGAGGAGTTGCCAGCGCTGGAGGGCGCTACAGGAGCGGTGGCAACTGCTGTTCCTCAGGCCGGGTGGCCTACAAGTTTTGTGGAGGTATGCTTGTAGCTTTCGCTCTCTCTTTAGAATTCCATTTTTTTTATATATGCTCACTCCGGTCTTTGTGCAGAGGACGGAGTTCCTCTCCAGCTTACTACAGTCCAAATTGAAGCGGCAGGCTTCGGACTACAGGAGGCAGAAGCGCTCTCTTGCGAAAGCTCGCGAAGCAGCGGCGAAGGCCAAGGAGGATGCCGCCAAAAAGGCATCCGGGGCTAAGGCATTGGAGTCCGCTTTGGCTAAGGCGATGAGGACAGTCGAAAAAATTCAAGGCGGAAGTTGAGCTTGTGAAGAGAGCTCACGAGGAGGAGGTGGCCGCTATTGCGGCTGCACAGGGAGAAGTTCTCTGCGCTGCTGTGGAGAAGATATTTCTCAGCTCCCAATTCTCATCCTTCTCCGGAGACCTGGTGAACCTGGTCTTCGAATTTGCTGAAGCCGGGGAGGAAGTATTTATCCCCCGGTATGCTAGGGTCATCACGGCACGCCTACAATTTCTGCCGCTGTTGATGGAGTTGGCGAGCACTTCGGTGCCGCTAACAGTCGAGGCAGTCCGGTCCTGCACCGTGGATCGAGACGAGAAGATGGAGGTGGCGTTTGCTGCCTTGGGCCCGGTGCCTCCAGCTCTGATCGGCGAGGAGGGTGGAGAGGAGGAAGGAGAGGACACTCCGGCCTCTCCTCATACCAAGGGGCCTTCTCTGGTGAGGCTGGAACCACAACAGCAGCAGACTCCGGAGACCCCTCTGGTTGTGGGTGCCGAAGATGGGGGATCGAAGACTGGTGAAGAAGCGGGGGAGCTAAGAATGCCGAAGTATGACCACTCCCCTCTGTTTTTCTTTTCGTAGTCTAGGTCTTACGAACTTGTACTTCGGCCTAGCTGCCCTCCTCGTGTATTTTTGTTGAACTAAATGAATGAAAATGTTTTAGCACTTTAACTTGCGCTTTTTACATTTTCATTTCCTGCTTTCAATTATGTAGCTTTCTGCTTTTAATTGGGATGCCGAACTGAAAGAATTACTCCGTGTTATGAATTATAAGGAGTTAGAAATTCTGCGCTGGAAAAAGTTGTATACTTCGGCAATGAACGAAGCGGAGAGTAGAGCTCGTGCGGACCAAATTAGAGTTGACGAAGTGGTCGTCCGAGATGTCGAACTAGAGATTCTTCTTGCTGATATGAAGACGGAGTTCCGGCTGACAAGAGATGAAAATAAAGAGTATGAGCGGATAATCCGGTATGCTAGCGGGCTCACCATTAGTGATGCTCAGGATCAGATATGGGAGGTTTGGAGCCGTAGTCGTGAAGTGAAGAAACAACACGGTTACCACAGTAACGAGTATCGGTCCGAAATACACATCATTCGCCAACTTGCCGAAGTGTACCCAATCATTCTTGTTCGGCATCCTAGGTTGAAACAGACCTTGGAGGATGTTCTGCCTTGTAGCGGTGCGAACATTGTTTGGAATCGTCAGCCTACGGAACAAGATCGGCGAGAAGACATGGCTCGGCTCAGCAAGAGAAGAAACCGAGGAAAGAAACTAGTCGGCTCGTCGTCCCGGAGTCAGAATACCGGAGTAAATAAGAAGACCTTTAGTTTGGATGCACTTATGCAGGCCGAAAAGCCTGCTGACTTCACTGAGAAATGGTTGTACCGGAGTGTGCCGAAGAAACCTGCACCGTAGTAATGGATAGAAACATATATGTACAAATGTTTACTTAATGAAATTATTCTGTTATATGCACAAAATTTACTTTTTATTGTTGTGTTCGGCTTTGATGACCGAAGTTAGTTGTGTCCTTATTTGGCGAGTTTTATCGCTAGGATTGAACTTCCTTGAACGCGTTTTAGTGTATGCATTTCGTAATGACGAAGTGCTTTATTGAAGAACCTTGACAAGTCTTATACCTTCTTAAAGAAGATTTTGACTTTTATTTCTTCGGTTTTATTCAAAAAAGGGGGCCAGCCTTTCGAGTTGTGATAATAGTATATGAATGGGACTTCAAACATATGCATGTCAGATAACAATAAATAACAGCAAAATAACAAGTAAATACGTAAAGAAATTTTTTTATAAATAAGTCGGAAAATTTACAAAGGCCATAAAAAAGACCGAGGACCGACCGAAAATCCTAATTGACCGGACTTACATGCAAAGACCGAGGACTGACCGGACTCAAACCCTAAATGACCGGACTTACATGCGAAGACGGAGTGAGTGGGCCCGTTCATATGTAATATTTCTTGAGGTTTGTAACATGCCAAGTGCGGGGAATTTGTTCGCCGGATATGTAGGTCAGTTTGTAAGACCCTTTGCCGAGAACTTCACTACCCGGTACGGCCCTTCCCAAGTAGCTTCTAGTTTACCAAGCTTTTCGGCTCGGCTCACTTCGTTGTTCCTTCGAACTAGATCACCTACTTGGAATTGCTGCGTCTTCACCCTTTGGTTATAATAATGGGCTACTTGCTGCTTGTATTGGGCTTCTTTGATGAAGGCAAATTCCCTCTTTTCTTCGGCTAAATCGAGCTCAACCCTTAGTCCGTCATTATTCACTTCGGTACTGAAGTTTAATGTGCGGGGACTAGGCATGCCGATCTCTACCGGAAATGACCGCTTCGGCTCCGTAGACTAGAATGCACGGAGTTTTTCCATTGGCGGTTCGTGGGGTGGTTCGGTATGACCATAGGACTTGAGGATGATTTTCAACCCACAATCATTTAGCTTTATCCAGCCGAGTCTTCAAACCTTTCACAATGGTTCGATTGGTGACTTCGGTTTGTCCATTTGCTTGATGATGACCAACTGAAGTGAAGCGTTGCTGGATCTTCAACTCCTGGTACCATTCTTTGAATTTCTTGTCGTGAATTGAGTGTTGTTATCCGACGAGGATGTGAGGTATGCCGAAGCGGCATACTATGTTCTTCCATACGAAATCTAGGGCATTGGTACTTGTTATCTTTGCCAAAGGTTCGGCTTCCACCCACTTTGTAAAGTAGTCGATTGCCATAATTAAAAACTGCATCTGCCTCGGCGTTTTTTCCAATGGTCCGACAATATCGATCCCCCATTGCATGAAAGGCCATGGCCTTTGCATGGTTGTTAGATCAGTCTGCGGTACCCGTGGTACATTGGCGTGAATTTGGCACTTCAGACATTTCTTTATGAGAGTGACTGCGTCTTGTACCAGTGTTGGCCAGTAGTATCC
>JAOWBJ010171511.1:0-11671 GCA_028566335.1 Monarda citriodora | reverse complement strand
CATTTACGGAATTAAAATTCTAAACTAATGGCCGAACATCCTTAACATGATGAACATTAGAAATTTGGACTTGATAAATTTGAAGAACATTGATTTCAAGAAAGAGTTTAAAATATAAATTCTTTTTGTGGAGATTTTCGAAAGATTCATGGTTCTTCATAAACACTCTAACAACTATAGAAAAATACACGATTAAGCATAAACACACTCTAACAACTGTAGAAAAATACTTAATTATCTAATATGCTTGCAAGATTGAGAAATGTACTAACTACCTCAAACTTTTACCTAGATCAAGAGCACAATCACTTCACTTAAATGCAAGAAAAGCTTGAGATGTAAATGAACTAAACTAACACTTAATAAAATACCTTCAACTACCAAGCAAAAGTAGAAATTAACACTGAAATTCGAAGGTTGAAAAGCAATACTACCAACAATTACCAAGTTCGAACTTAAACTAGAAATAAAAGCAAGCAAAAAAGGCTATGAAAGCCTTAAAGCGTAAATTGTCTTCTTCTTCCAAGAGCTACTACTACCATAACTAGAGAGTGTTTTCCAAGCAACTAAAAAAAGCTAAGTGTCTAGTGATTCCAAGTATGCGAAAAAAGCTCCTTAAAATAAGCCAAGTGTTGGCTTTTGTACACCTCACTGACGCTGATGTGGCAAGTCTTCCTGGTTAAGAGTAGCGTCTGTCAACGCTGGCATCCACGTGTCGAGTGAGTCTTCGGGTTTAACTTGGGTCACTAACACTTGCTTCCAAACTGGCCAATTTAACAAACTGGGCCATTCCTGCTTTCCCTTCATCTTGCACCATTCTTCCACCTTTTCATCAATTTTCCCCCCGTTTCTTCAAGTCTCCTCCATCCTTGCACTCGTGAGTGTATCTTTCATTTCCATGCTCAAAATACAAGTTAACTAACAAATAAACACACAAATAAACACTAAAAACTACTAAAAACAATGTGACTAAAACCGACCTATCAAACCTCCTTACACTTGGGTCATACTTGTCCTCAAGTATGTGGTCGAGCTTTTACTAATTTTTCTAGTTTAGGTCACCTAAGACACACTCACACGACACTACTAGACTCAATAAGACAAGACTCTATACACATAGGACTTCACACAAACGCGCACAACATGTCAAAAAATTGGAATACATAAGTCATGCTCAATCCTTCCCATAAAGCAGGCACTCCGCCCTAATCCTTTTCAGTTCCAAAACCTAAGATTTAATTGTCCAATTATCAAGATTGAGGTATACTACACATAGGTTCAATGATCACTCATCTCACCTTCTCTCAATTCGGGTGCTTCTCTCAATTCTTACCACATGCATGTTACCGAGATATGATATACTCAAGATGGCTGATTAGGGCCTTCAAAGGATGTAATGGGGCTTTCGGACCATGACAAATTGACATTGGTTTGATCCTAAGGGTCCTAGGCTCCATTTCAAAGAAAATTCGAACTATGCATTTGCAAAACAAAAAAGAGGCACACTTACAAAATCAACACAGAAATGCAATGGACTCAAAGATCACAAATTTGTTGCCATACCCTCGTTTATTCTATGCTTCTTCTCCCAATACTATGTACAAACAAACAAGTTGGGCAGTTTCAACTACTGCCATTTTTCTCATCATTTTTTTGTGTATCCTAATTTTCTAGACTTTTTTTTTCAACTTTTTCCTTTTTTGCAGTCTCATTTTTTCTCATTTTTTTTTCTTTTTTTCGAGACTCATTTTTTTTCTTTTACAAAAGCAAATAATTCAAAAAGATGGCAACTTTTCTAAGAAGAATAGTTCATGCATTCGAGTGTGATTAAGTAAGTGTGTTATGCATTGGGGCTCGGATGAAGGTCTTCTTTTTGAGGCTTAGGGAAAAAAATTCTGACTATGAAAGAACATGACCTTAGCTTCAAAATGGTTTGCTAAGGATAATTCATTAGGTAGGCATTTAGAAAGAATTAAGCTCGAACGGTTATCCTAGCCGCCTTCTAATCATGCCAAAATGACACAATGATATCTCAGTTATGCAAGATACACACCCTCAAACTCTCACAACAAAACAGTAGAAAGTGTTCTACTTTTAATCTCGATTCTAACCATTATGTGAGGTTTTTAAACGCATGTGTCATAAGCACTTTTCCTTCATACCATTTTCATCCATTGCATCTCAATTTGGGGAAAGAAAATTTTCAGGGGGTACTTTTTTTCAAGAAAATGATTACACAACCTATGCATCCAATTTTTGACAAAAACAGACAAATACATACAATTTTCTACAGATAAACTGGCCAGCCGGACAAACTGACCACTTGACACAAACTGACTCACATGCATAAATTCTTACACAACAACAATTCGCACCAAATCCCCCTCCTCACACTTAAAACTTGCTTGCCCTCAAGCAAGTACAATCTAACTGATCAAAGGGGAAGGAATCATGCTTCAAAACAGAAATAAAAACACATAAACATAAACAACAAAAACACATATTTACAACAAATAAAAGAGTGGCTTGAAAAGATTTCACCTCCCCCGCTTCTTGCGGGGGGCACGAGTGTCCTTCTTCGATGGGGAGGGTTCCTTAGTGGTACGTAGGGAAGCCTGATTATCATCTTCTCCTTCGGATTCACCGTCATCAGAGGGGGAATTCTGCGGGGGCGGGAGCTGGGTACTGGCCAACTTTGCAACCTGGGCGATGAGCTTGGAAAGGTCCGCCTGCAAGTCCTTCATGCCCTGCTTCTGCTCATCTCTGATCTTTTTCATCTCTTGGGCAGTTAGCTCGTCCTTCTCAGTCAGCTTCTCCATCTTCTTCTCTATGTTTTTCAGCCTTTTGTCCACCTCGATAGTCTTCTCCTTGCCCGAGCTCTTAGATAGCACTGAATTTGGGTACTCTCCGGGCACATAGAAATAAGGGACATCATCAACGATGTAGATGATTCCGACACTGCGGAGGAACTCAAGATCGAACATATGCGGGGGCGGCGTGTGGGGACTCGCGGCCAATAGATTGGGCTGGTCGGACTCATAATTCTCCTTGATGAACTTGGCCACGTACTGACAAATAGTTAGATGATGGTGAGGGCTGCGGCTGATGGTGTTGATGTTGTATGCGAGCCAAAATCCGAGTTGGATCTTCCTCTCCATCACGATGCACCACATAAGGTATAACACAGTGTTTGGGACCCTCGAGTATGTTGTGGAGGTGCCTAGTACATTGGTGACCAAGAATACATAGACCATGTAGAGCACTGGGTCAATGATGTTGTACCCAAAGGCACGAGAGTAATGGTATACCTCATTTCGGCCAGTTAGGTACCCCCAAGCTCTATCCTCATTAATACGCACATCCCTACCCGGCAGTCCCAACTACAACTCTTTCACACTCCCATTCTCACACTCCACTCATTCAAACTCACTTGATGGTATTCATTAAATAACCGAAATTTGATGCAAATTTTGTTCAGATCATTAGTGGTCTCAAAGCTAAATGAATTGAAAAATTAATCACATAAACACATGGGTACATTATGAGAGCCCAGTTCGGTCAGCCACAGAAGGCCTGCCCTGGCCAAGTAGTCAATGAATGTCTCGGGGCTTGCAGGGCATCAAGGGACAGCAAGTGCACAAGGTAACCAGTGGAATACTTCTTCACGCCACTCCTCATTTTCTTGAGGTTCTCCTCTAGCTTTGAGTCCTTGAACTGAACCACCACTTCCTCCAAGTTATCCACATTCTTGACCAAAAAGTTTGCAAACTCCCGGGGGTGTCGAAATATTTCCCTAACGGAATCGGAAGAGTTTCCACTGCTGGATTGACTTGAGCTGCCCAAGCTATTCGATGGAGTTCGGATCTTTGGTCCACCACTTCGAGGCATGTCTTCCGGCCTCCATTCTGGTTTTTGTTTCTTCTTGGGTTCCATTATCATCTTTCCTTTCCGCTTCCTTTCCTTGGCTGCTGCAAGCTCGGCCAAATCAAACAATTTCTCAAACGAGTCATCCTCTGGGATTGGGCTGTTTGATGGCCATTGGCTAATTTCGGTCTCGCTCTCTTGTGCTTCTTCTTCAAACTCCTTCTCGGTCTCTTCCTCTGAATCATCAGTTGCCATATGCCCGTCTTCCGGCTCCACGTTCATATCAATCCGACAGCGTCTGCTCGGGCGAGGCTTAGGGGTTGTCGGCTGCTTGCCAATGGGCTCCACCACCCCTCTGGCTTCGAGCCTTTCTCATTCAATCTATTGGAACCTTGGTGGAATGAACAACCTCGGCTTCACCTTCGTCTTGGTTTTGAGCACCTTTTTGGACTTGACCTTCTCCGGGGTAGGGGTCTTCTTCGGCTCTTCATCCTCCGTCGCCTCGGAGTCTGCAACGGGATTAGAAATAAATGGCTCGTCCACCGGAGATAGCTCGCGAACTGGAGAAGCTTTCTTCTTCGGCCTCTTGGGTGGCAAAGGGGCTTTTTACTCTTGTTCGCCTTCTTCGCCATCGGACTCTTCTCGGGAATTGGGTCCGGACTTCGGGGTGGAGAGTTCACGAAAGGATGAACCTCTACAGTGGAAGAGAGCAGGGCAGAAACAGGAACCTTGCGCGATTTCTTGCCCTTAGCCGATTTTGCGGTCTTGGTAGTTGAGGCTATGGTTGAAGCCGAAGCTTCCTCCGATGAAGCTTCACCCTCAGTCTTCTTCTTTTGCTGCTTATTGGGTGGCTCTTGGTCGGTAGGAACCTCCGGCTCTCGCATCTCTTGCTCGACTTCGGGCGAAGGTTCCGGTGTAGGCTCCCTCCGGCCTCTCTTCTTCGCCGATACTTTAGGTCTGTGGTGAGGCATTGCGATACTTTTTCCTTGAGAGTTTCGGTAAATTTGAGAGAATAAGTTGCAAGTGAGAATGATAAGAATGAAGAGAGGGTTGATTTATAAAAAGTAGTGAGATTGGATGTGAAGAGGCGGTGACCTCATCGGGTAATAACTTGGGGAGAAAGCCCAAGTAACCGTCATATCATTCCCATCACCCCCACTGCTCCTATTTTCCCTCCCCCTCTCTTTAACCGATGGGGGCTTCTACAAGGTGGGCCCCTCTATTTTTCTTTCTCTCCAAGAATATTTTTCCAAGCCCATTTATTTTACTCGGGCTTAATTATTTTAAGAAATTACGATTTAATTCTATTTAGCCCAAGTAAAATAAATTACCTTCTAGAAGAAAAACCGCCTATTTTCTTTTTCGTTAATTTATCATTTTTTTATGATTTTTATATGCAAAATAAATTATGCCTAGATAATTAAAAGACTATGCCTAAGGAAAATAAACCTACAAAAGCTATTTACAAGTGGAAATTCTTTTCGAGCTAATTTGGAACCTGAGGCATATGCAATGGAATTTCTTCCACTGTATATGCTTCCAAAGCCTCCAAATATGCCTTTACCTATGTCAATTCACAATAAAAGAGGGTGAGGAAGAGTCAACTCCCTGAATTTCGAAAGCTCCATTCGGTTGAATACTTCGAATGATGTATGGCCCGGTCCATTTAGATTTAAGCTTACCCGGTATGAACTTAAGGTTGAATTGAAATAAGAGAACCTTTTGGCCAACTTCGAATGCCTTTCCTCTCAAGTTCTTGTCGTGCCATAGCTTTGTCTTTTCTTTGTACCACAGGGCCGCATCATAAGCCTCCAATCGAAATTCTTCGAGCTCTTGCAATTGCATCTTTCTCTCCTCCTCACACTTGCTCGAGTCCATGTTCACCTTACGAACTGCCCAATATGCTCGGTGTTCAACTTCAACGGGTAGATGACACATTTTTCCGAAGATGAGGCGATAAGACATCCCAATGGGTGTCCTATAGGCTGTGCGATATGTCCAAAGTGCATCATCATCTAGCCTTGCACTCCAATCCTTCCTTGAGGGATTCACCGTTCTCTCCAAGATGTGTTTGATCTCCCGGTTCGAAATCTTAGCTTGGTCATTCGATTGGGGGTGGTAAGGTGTAGATAGCCGATGATGCAGCCCATATTTCTACATTAAGGCCTCGATGGTTCGATTGTATAAGTGAATACCTTGGTCACTGATGATGGCCTTAGGCAATCTATAACGGTTGAATATAGTGGACTTGAGGAATGAAGACACCTCATGAGCATCACTTGTTCTTGTGGCCTTGGCTTCAACCCATTTTGGAGACATAATCAACGGCCACTAAGATGTAAGAATTCCCGAATGAGCTCAGAAATGGCCCCATGAAGTCCATCCCCCAAACATCGAAGATTTCACACATGATAATGGGCTTTTGTGGCATCTCGTCCCTTGCTGAAAGGCCTCCCATGAATTGGCATCTTGAACATCTTTTGCAAAATCCATAGGCATCACGATGGAGTGTGGGCCAAAAGAATCCACTATCCAACACCTTCCTTGCTGTTCTTTTTGGTCCGAAATGTCCTCCACAAGCCAAAGAATGGCAATGCAAGAGAATATCTTCTTGATCAGCCTCGGGAATGCATATTCGAATGACTTGATCGGCCCCAATCTTCCACAAGTAAGGATCATCCCAAAAATAATGCTTACTTTCACTTCGAATCTTCATTCTTTGGGCCTTAGTGATGATCAATGAAGAGGGCAGATCTCCGGTTGTGAGATAGTTGACGATGTCCGCAAACCATGGCTCTTTACTTCCTCTTGCCTTTCTAGCTTGAGCTTCCAGATTGCCTAGTTGGACAACTTGGGCAGAATATAATTGTTCTTCCCGGATTAGATCGTTGACTGGCTCGTGAACTCCTTCCTTCACTATGCGGCTCTAGTGATCAGCGACTTTGTTTTCAGCCCCTTTTTTGTCTCGAACCTCCCAATCAAATTCCTGGAGCAAGAGAACTCACTGAATCAAACGTGGCTTAGCTTCTTTTTTTGACAAAAGATAATTGACTACGGCTTGATCGGTGTACACAATAATCTTCGACCCAAGAAGATAGGGTCGAAACTTTTTGCAAGCATAGACTACCGCAAGAAGCTCCTTTTCGATGGTGTCGTAGTTCCCTTGAGCTTGATTCAAGGTCTCGGATGCATAATAGATAACATGGCTCTCCTTTCCAACTTATTGACCTAGGAATGCTCCAACTGCTTGGTCACTTGCATCGCACATAATCTCGTAAAGAATGCTCCAATCGGGGCCTTGAATCACCGGTGCGGATATTAACTTGTTCTTCAAAGATTGAAAAGCCTTCTTGCAGTCTTCATCAAACATAAAATCCACATCATTTTGAAGATGGCGTGTTAAATGACGAGCTATCTTTGCGAAGTCCTTGATGAATCTTCAATAAAATCCAGCGTGACCGAGAAATCCACAGATCTCCCTTTGATTTGTCGGATAGGGCAGTTTAGCAATAACTTCGACCTTGGCCTTGTCGACTTCAATTCCTCTTCCAGACACCACATGGTCAAGTATTATCCCTTCTTTCACCATGAAGCGGCATTTTTCGAAGTTCAATATGAGGCTCTTCTTCTCACATCTCGCAAGCATTAAGTCGAGGTTGTTCAAACACTTGGCAAAGGAATCTCCATATACGGTAAAATCATCCATAAAGACTTCAATGCACTCCTCAATAAGATCGGAAAAGATACTCATCGTACACCATTGAAAGGTTCTGGGTGCATTGCACAATCCGAAGGCATGCGTCGATATGCATAAGTTCCGAAAGGGTACGTAAATGTTGTCTTCTCTTGATCATCGGGGTTGACATAGATTTGGAAATACCCGCTATACCCATCGAGAAAACATAAATACTTCTTTCCGGCCAACCTCTCTAGCATTTGATCGATGAATGGTAGAGGGAAATGATCATTCTGAGTGTGATCGCTCAACTTCCGATAATCAATGCACATTCTCCACCTGGTAACCAATCTTGTGGCACCAACTCGTTGTTAGCATTTTCTACCACTTGAATTCCAGATTTCTTTGGCACCATATGGATAGGGCTAACCCACTTGCTATCAGGTATAGGGTAGATGATCCCAATTGATAACAACTTGAGTACCTCTTTCAACAACAGTTCTCTCATGTTTGGATTGAGCTTCCTTTGGGGATCACAATGTGGTTTAGCATTATCCTCCAAGTTGATATAATGCATGCAAATATCGGGACTAATTCCGGTAAGATCGGCTAAAGTCCACCCGGTTATTTTCTTGTGCCGCTTCAACAACTCGATCAACTGCACCTCTTGGCTCTCCTTTAGTGCACTATTGATGATGACTGGGAGAGTCTCATTATCTCCAACATAGACGTATTTGAGGTTGAATGGTAATGGCTTCAATTCCAGCTTCGGGGGTCGAACATCAGATGGCACCATTTTTCATCCGATTTTAGACTGGGCAGTTTGCTAGAATTGGGCAAGTTGTCAGAATTGGGCTTATCGCTAGCATTCGGCAGATTGTTGGCAGATTCCACAACTTCCCGCTTGGCACACCACTTCATGATGGCTTCCTCTATCTCTTCATCAGTTAGGCCATGTGAAGTGAATAACTTACTCACTTCCCCCGTTTCGAATTCAACTTTATCCTCTATAGTGGCCATAGGGTACCTATCCTGGAAAAATTCGGTCTCAAGATATTCTTTGACCATTGGGTCAATGACATCCATTGTATTTGCATTTTCAACATCTGAAGACCTTTTCATAGCATCATCAATTCCAAATGTATATTTTTCCTCCAAGATAATCTAAACAAATAGTGCCTTCAAAAACACCAATCATGCTTTTAGCAGTTCTCAAAAATGGTCTTCCTAACAATACTCCACTAGAATTTTTAGATATCATGTCATTCATTTTAATCACGTAAAAATCAGTAGGGTATTGAAATTTGTTGGCCCGTTAGCACTAACACACGTAGAGGGGGTGAATACATGTGTAGAGGTTTGACCTCTTTTTCAAATTTTTAGAGCGAATTTAATAAAGCCCCTCTAGAATGAATAAAATTGCTTGAGACAAGCTGAGCGACTTTTCTTTGAGCGGTCGCTTGAGAAAAGTCACTTGACCAGAGTCTTGAGCGAGCGAAAATTTGGTGAGCGAAAAGTTCTTGGTTTGAGAAAACTCTTGCTTTTAAAAATTCGTTTGTTCGCTTAAGTGTATGTGAGTGAATATGCAAAACCAAAGTTATAAATAAATACTTGAAAGTAAAATACACAAGTATTTATAGTGGTTTGATGATGAAACACCTACGTCCACTCTTCTTCACAACCTGGAAGGAAAATCACTAACAACTGTTAGCGAACCTGGTACTTTAGTCTTCCGGAAAGACGGTGCACAGACCTTATGTCCTCTGGCTGAACAACAAGCAACTTCAGTCCTGCTTGTGGACAGGTTGAGTAAATTCGGTCTCACTCGGGACAGTACAATGTTTGTTGATGAATCAACAGACTCTCTAACTAACCAAGATAACCCTTTGACAATGAGTACAAATGAATATAGGGTTATCTTCTTCCTAAGTAACCAAGTATGAACAAGGATACTCAAGGTATGAGGATCTACTGAAACTTAGAACAAAAAAAGTTATAAGGAACTCCACAATACAACTCTAAATACAAAGAATAAATCTGAGTTCTAACTTAGAGTTGAAGAATTTCGATTGTAGAAAGCTTGAGAATTTTTTCGCAGAGTTTTAACTTTGATCATGTGAGTTGAGTTACTCTCTGAGTTCTGATCTTCGGTATTTATAGAAGACATGGATGATATGACCGTTAGAGAGAAGCCATATGTCCAACGTCTCTTCCTCAATAATTTTTGAAGTCCGAAATTTGATTGGTTTAGGTTGCAGACTTGTCTTCTTCCTGCAGTCAATCTTGTACTATGTTGTACTATGAGATTTGCAATCTTGACATGCAGAGCAGTTGGCCTACCGGCTCATCCACGTGTCTCTGTGGCACTGACTCTCATTAAATGCAGTGCAGAAAATCCTTCGCTTGAGCGGTCGCTTCACTTGAAGTGAACTCTTAGTCTTCAGTGCTTTGTTGGAGCTTTTATGAGCTTTTAAGACTTGGAACATTCTCTGAGCAGATTCGCTTTGTCTGCTTTCTCTTGAAGAATCTCGCTTGGACGAACTCGCTTGACAAATCCACTCGGCCAAATATCGCTTGAAGAAACTCGCTTAAAGAGTCTTCATTTGGCTCTTGTTCATTGCTTGAAAATGACTCTTGACAAAAGTCACTTGAAGATTTCCGCTTGAAGACTTTCGCTTGGAAGTGATATCGCTTGAACGCATGGAAATCTTTGCTTGAAATCTTCGCTTCAAGAATTCTGCTTGAACTTAACTGCTTGAGAAGATTTCGCTTGAACAGCTTCTCGCTTGAACTGGAAAACTTGAGTGACTGCACTGGGAACCACTTGGCCAACCAAGTCGTTTAGCATGAAAATACGCTACGACTTGAAACTTCACTCGGTAAAAACACTTGTGAAAAATTAAAGCTCCCTAACAAGTGAGCTTTTCTAAGTACATGAAAATCTACAACTGTCCTACCTCTAAGGGGATTTATAAGATAATTAAGAGCATGAATAATTAGCTAAGGGGCTTTGGTATAATCAAAACAATTAATGAAATTTATTAATATAATACTTCCCCCTTAACTAAATATTCCAACAATTTCCCCCTTTTTGATGATACCAAAGCTACGTCAAAAAGGTATCAGAGCTTTTCATTACCAATGCTATATCAAAAAGTATCAGAGCACATTTGATGGTATCAGAGCTATTCAGCTATTCTTCTTGAAATTTTCAAGAAATTATCTCATAGCGACAACGATCGCTATAGGACTTAATCGCTCCCCCCTTTATCGCTTCCCCCTCAACTTAATAACTCTGCAAAATTAGCAAACGTTAGTGCAATAAAAATCATGTCCCTTATCTTGTGTTGCTAATATAAAGCGAGAAAGATAAATAGACAATGAGTTATTGTTAGAGAGAAAATATCACTTTTCATTGACGCTCCAAGGTAAGTACAAGTTACAGATTTGCAAAAAATGAAAGAGATACAACGGACTTGAAGTAGTCTCTTCCATGCGGGTTGAGGTTGTAGGCATCATAGCAGTTAATCCGGGTTTGGGTGCAAGCAGCATCATTCTGGGCAATCTTCTTCGAATTCACAACACAAAGCCATTCACCTTCGATCTTCTGCCTATCCACAATAAGGCTTCCTTCAATGTACGGTCTCTCAAAAATTCGCTTCTCTGGCACCTTCATCAATTCATCACCAGCTCTTGAGAGGAGCGACTTGTAATATGATCTCATTAAGTCCACGAAAGCGACTTGAGGATTCCCCGTCCTGTACATTCCCCAGTAGTAGTGCATCTTAATGAAGTGAATTTCTGTCTTCCTGTAACAGCCCAAGTTTTAGAACCCTCCTTGTAACTCCTTAGCGGAGGTTTCACGAATTATTCTTTTAAAGATGCAAGCAATTTCGTTTATGTTAGAGAATTTCATAAGATTTGTGCGTGTTAATTATGTGCTCTTATGTGTGTCCTGTGTGATTCGTTGAACCTTGTGTGACCCTATGTGCCCTAACATACGTGAGCTAACTTACCTTGGTGTTCAATTGGTTGAATGCATGATGATTGTATGGATGTGTGTATGAATGGTATGGGATCTGGATCTATCATTTGGATGGATTGTTTTATGTTAAGCTTGTCACTTGAAAG